>PVJO010015433.1:0-45032 GCA_004026905.1 Hystrix cristata
ATCAGACACTTATTAGTACACATCGAATTGTTTCTCTGATATGAGAAACCATAAGTGTAAATAAGGACAAAGGGGTAGAATAGATATTTTGTTTAAAAAAGAAAAAAGAGAGATAGTATTCAAAAGAGAGAACTAGATAGGGAAAAGGGGGATAAAGAAGAAGGTTAAAAGAAAAGTAAGATGAAAAGGGAAAAAATGGGAAAGTGTACCTACACTTGTTGCAATAGGGAGGGGTGGGTGAATGGAAGGGAGGGGAGGGAAGGGGGGAAGAGGTACAAAATAACCATGTTGATTATGAACATTATGTATATAATGTACCAATACATGTTCTTGGTAAAAATAATAAAAAAAAAAAATTTAAAAAATGCTAAAATATAAAAGACAAATAGACCAAAGTATTTAAAATAAAAAGGGAGATAAATGTCACTATCATTAATTTATTATTGCTTTTAATTCAATAAAATTAAACACAGAAGCAGAAAAGTATAAGAATATGAAAACAAACTTCCTATAAAGGGATCGACCATAATTATCACTGAATTGTGTCTTTATCTTTTTGTTTTCTGTATATTTTGAATACTTACAAACAGGTGTATGTTATTACCTATATCATCCCAAGAATAAATACTCTTTAATGCATCATGAAGGAGAGAACCCTGGGTAAATGAGAGAGTAAAACGTCTGGGCGCCTCCCTTTGCCTTGTCCTCCTCCTGCTTCTACTCCCTTTCATTTGGGAGGGAAAAGTGGAAGATGAGTGCAGAAACGTATGAGAAATAAATATGCACAACTTCCATCTCGACACACGCATGCTGCATACACACTCATACTCACTTTTGCCCAGGAAGGAATTTATTGTCAATCATGAGAAGAAAACTACAAAGCAAAAAGGTGACAGAGAAAGGTTTTTCAAAGGCATAAAACCTTCCACTTTTCAAGTCTACTTGGGAGGTTCCTCTCTGCTTCTGCATGTGCTACCTCTAGCCTTGACCCGACCCAGCTTCCAGAGGGAGCCTTTTCTGAAAAGTTCAGAGTGGACTACCTTGCAGCCCGGCCTCCCGACGTCCTGACAGGGGGCGTTGAATATTACGGTGCTGTATCCAGAGGATCACAAGACATGTTTGCACCTCAGTTTATTCCTCCGCCCTTCTCAACTCCGTCTTACTAATGTTAGGTGGAGAGTCAACCTGTTGGGTTTGACACCCACCCCGGGAATTGGTGGCCACACTTCTCGGCATGTCTGGCTTGGTCTCGGCGATGTGGCCATGAGATCTGTGGCTGGTCCCTGGCCGCTGCTTCTCTGGTGCCGTTCCCCTCTCTGTTCGTGGCCACCATGAGCTAAGCAGATTTGCTCTCCGTGCCCTTCCGCAATGATGTTTCTACCTTTGGAGCCAGCCCGTCGCGGACTGAATCCTCAAACCACGAACCAGATTAAACCTCAGCCCCTTCAAGTTGTGGGTTTCAGGTGTTGTGTCCAGGGAAGGAAATGGTGACTGATAAACCAGATGTAGGCTCGCTGGCCTCCTTCCAGCACATACCCGGCCCACTCTCACGCTAGACGCTTCCTTTCCGATTGCTGTATTCTCTGTCGCGACATCCCCCGGCTCTCCAAGAGGCCTTCCTTGGCCACTTCTCCTCTTGACCTCAGTGCTGCAACATACTCCTCTGCTTTATTTCTCCTTCACACGAATCACTAACATGTAACCTCACATTTATATATTACTTACTATTTGCCCAATACTTCATGGGAGAGAGATTTTATTGTGGTAATCACAGTTGCCGGAAAAGCCCTGGCACACAGTATATGCTCAGTAAATAACCTGCTGAAGGTCCCCAAAATGTAGAAATGATACTGATTTTTCTGAGTGTCTTCACTACCATCAAGTTATTTTTGACCTGATTTTCCATTTTGAAGAATTATTCTAAAGTTGACTTTGTCAATACAGTAAAATGTATCCAGGTATATTATGTGGTATTTAATAAATGTGGACAGAAAATTGAATTGCTTTCCTTTGATTCAGTAGATCTCTTATAATTATGTACTGCAGTGAGCTTATGAAAATGATTTAAAATAAGCCAGGTGCTTCTCTTCTCAGGCTGCTTGTGCATGTGGACATCTTGATTGTTTATATTACACCACTCATGTATTTATCAATAGGCACAGTTGCCTGCTGCGATCAAAACAACTACCTCCACTAATGAGCCATGAAATATAAAAGCAGTAATTTTGGAGGTGGTTTTTCACTGTGTAGACACAGGTCTTATAAACTTTCCGTGTTTCAAGAAGATTTGCCCATCTTAGATCTTATCCATTTTCTGCTTTTCCCTAATTTTTATAAGACTTTCAATTTAGCTGTATACTCGGGCTGCCTTTGCCATTACAATTAAAAGAAATATTTTGAATATTAGTAACATTACACATTTAAAACAAATATATTTATTTTCGGTTAAACTATTAAAAGCAAGATGTTTAAGCTATTATTTTTAATAAATGTAAGAATGACTCTATGGATTCTGTTGCAATGTATGTCTTTAATTAATAAGCTCTTAAGCTTTTACTCTGAGGAATATATTTCTATCTAACCTTATCTATTATGATGCAATGCACCATTATTTGGTAATAATATGTAAATCAAACATCAAGTGAAATTTTTCAGTAACAATTTCATTATTTCTAATGTTAAGAATGACCTCTTTAATACTTGACATAAAATTTGCCTGTGACAGTTCCAGTAATTATTTACTAATATTTAGAATTGAGTTAAGGGAATAATACTTCTGATTTAAATAATTTCTGGTTAGATATTCAGATGTGGCTCATAAAATGTAGCTGTTAGCATATATGAATTATTTTTAGTTCTATTTGCCATTTATGTATTACAAGAGACTTGATTAAGTTTTATTTCTTATTCTACTTGAAATGACTTTTTATTGGTACGTGAAAGCCCTACAGGTGTTCCCATAGTATTTATCACAGCATAGCAACAGGTCTTCTAGTTGAAGTCCCTTTATGTACTTACATGCTTTATTCTCAAGTATCCACGAAGCTGTTTCCATAAACAGCATGAGAGATACAGGATGATGGACTGCAATGGGAGATCGATTCTCGGAAGAACAGACATGCTTTGCCATGTATATTTCACAGAACATGATGTTTAAATCAGAATAAGTGCAGTTGAAATTTCTAGCACATCAGTCAACTAATTTAAAAATAACTAGAATTGTTTTCATTTATTGGTCTTTGTGGCCCACAATAGCCGTATACAGTTCCCTCCCGGCTAGTTTAATGTGACACGATTAAATTTCAGGAATGGCCCTCAAATGTATTTTCATCACTGACACTATTTCTGGAAATTAAGATAGTCACCACGGGAGCCCTTACAGTGCAACAGCCCAAACCATCATGCCGAAAGGAATTCAGACTTGGATGCTTTCAAAAGGCTTCACAAAAATTAAAAACTGAAGTCTTCAATTGAAAATAATGTGATGCTACAAAATGTCAGAATTACCCAGTTTTCTTAAGCTTAGTGAAATAATTTAGGTGATTCTAGACACCTTTAAAAATTTTACGTATAAAGTTATAAGAATAAAGGATGATACATGTCAACATATTTTGAAAATTATCTTAATTTTAAGTAATATAAAACTAAGCCTTCCTAAGAAATAAATATTTATAAATAGACAAACATATACATTATACGCAGTGAATATTGCATATATATAATATATACATTTTTTTATTTCAGTTTGTACTACCCGTTGCCTTTGTGTAAGTGTAGGCATATTCAATGAAAATTGCTAAAAATTATAAACGAATGATAAGATATGTATATTATACACTCAACACTTATTGTTTCTTTAAAAATGAATTTATGCATATGGACATCTTTTTTACTCAGATATCTGTCACCAACTATTGTGCTATGTTCTTGATTTTAATGGCAGACTTCACCCGTGACCCAAACATTGGCCGAAGTGCATTAAATATTAATTTATTTAATTCTCTCAGCACTCTTTGAAATAGGTACTATTTGTTACTACTTCCATTTTACAGAGAAAATTGAGCTACTGAGTGATTAAATAATTTGCTTATGTTCACATGGTTAATAAAGTACAGAGTCTGACCCGATCCTGCGGCTTGCAAGCGAGAGGGAGGCTGTTTATTACGCTTGCGCTTGAGAAACGCTTGTGCTCGTGAGAGGCCCTGGCTCTGGCAGCGGCACAGAGCGGGCAGCCGAGCTTTGTACTCACACGGACCTGGGCTTTCACCTCCGACGTTTCTTACTCGGACTGCATGTCCCGAATAAGCGAGGACATCAGTCCTGAATTCTGAGCCTCAGATTTCTGTTCCGTAAGTGGAATTAGTAATGTCTTTGGATTTCTACTGATGGAGAGACCAAAATTAATACCATAAGTAAAATACTTGGGTCAATAAATGAGCTTTTCGCGGGGGTGCTGAGGATCAAACTCACGGCCTTACACTTACTAGACAAGCGCTCTACCACTTGAGCTAAATCTCCAATCCCAATAAATGTTAAAAATAAATAATTACATAAATAAATAGCTACAAGAACTTTTGAGTTATTTGAAAAACCAATACCAGTGTATCCCTTCCCTTTTCTTTTGTTACAGTTAAGTGTAATTTTAAATTTTTACGGTATGCTCAAGCAACTCAGTCATCTTCATAACTAAGTACATAATTGAGAACAGTGTATGTAGAAGTAAGCAATAATGCCATGCAGGCCGTGCTTTACAGGTACATACATGTAGGAAGTCCTGCCGAGTTAACATGGTTAGATAAATAAATACTCTTAACCCAGCCAATCACTGCAGGAAATAGGAGTTTCTTTAAAATAATATATGAGATTGGCATACTTCTGAACAACAAACACCTAATTTTGTTTCTTTATATGGTTGTATGTTTGTAATTATTGTTAAGGTATCCCTGCTATTTAATCAAATATTTTAGTGAATGGCATATCAAAATAAAAAGCAGAATGAATAACTCCCGTATTTTCTTACACTAGGAAGATGATCAAATATTATAGTTTTATATTATAATACAATTTATTTTCATCTCTTCTATCCAAGTAGGACATAGATCCACAAGCAAAATATCAAATATATTCACCAAGCACAGAAAGACTAGTACTGCGAAGGAAATTACATGCTGAACATAAAGGCTTCCGTCACAGGAGCTGGGAGGGGATGGTGGCAGTTAGCCGAGGTCAGGCTCAGGAGGAGGGTTAGGAAGAGGCTGAGTCATGTGCTGTGAAACACCTAGACAAAGGCCAGAAGAGCTGTGTAGCAGGGTGATTGTACGTAACAGTGATGCACTGAATAGTTCAAAAAGCCTTCAAAAGGAAGAATTTTGAAAATTTTCACTCTAAAGAAATGACAAATGAGGGTTAGATATGTTGGATTCAGACATTACATGCATATACGTACAGAGGCAGCACATGGTACACGACAACGTGTACAATTTTATGTTTCTATATATCACTGAAACATGAAGTGAAAGATGTTCCGATGTGAAATGTTTCACAGTGAAGAAGCGCTGATAGGAAGTGCCACTGGGAGAAAACCACAAGTGAATCTCTTCAGTCACGTGATTGAATAAACGAGCTGTAACTATGCTGGAGCTTTTCTTAGACTAACTCTGTGCAGGGATTTTAGAATATAACTAAATATGTAGTTTAGTTATATTAATTCTCTGTAGTAGTTAAATTAATTCCGTTACCATATTACATCGCACTTTACTATCTAAAGCTGAGGCAACATGGTAATTAGAATGAATTTAGTTTCTATTTTCATGCATTACATAGATTCATGGAATAAAAAATAAGAATGCCATCGGATCTAATTATAAACCCGAACAGCATGTGGCGACAGTTTAGCGAGAGCTGTGACTGAGGAGGGTCTTCCATTTGGGAAGTTCAAGGCGGAGACATCGAAGAGTGTGTCCCGGCAAACAGAAGGGGGGCCGGGGGCCTGGGGAGAAGTGTATGGACAGGCAAGTTCTTCCGGGGTAAACAGGGCCTTTGTCTTGGACAATTTGGTTGTGGAATGGCTAAGTTAAAGACGCTGCTTAAGCACCACTCAACAGCATTGTTGGGGCAATCACTTTCTTCCTAGGCCTTAACATCAGGGAGTCAAGAAATTTCCTGTGGGGGTCATGACCTATCCGAAGTAAATATTTATACATTCAAAATTTATTTTATCAATTATATTTTGTGCAACTACAGGGATGTTTTTGAATCACGAAAATAAACTTCATCTTTTGTAAATGTTAACATAAAAGAAATACAGCAAGTAATCAAAGAGAAACAAAGAAAATCACGTACTATTAATCTGAATTTTATTCCAGATAATAAATATTTGTTATGACTTAGAAATTTTAGAAAGACTCTTTAGTGATGATTTTTGTCTTTGAAAGTATTGTTTAATTTAATTTAGGGTTACTGTGCCTTACTTGGAATATGTAATATAGGAATTTAGCCAGAGTGCCGGTAGAACAGAGAAGGGCTATTTGCTCAGGTTGGCAACATCAGTGGACATAAGAAAAAATAAAGAAACTGACTGTGGATTGATCTAAGTTTTATACTGGTATTAACAGTTTAATATTAAATGTAAGATAATAATGTTATACAGGCATAACCATGGGTATATATTCTTGAACACAGATCATTATTTTAAGTTAGTTTATCATATTATTTTAAAAGATGTGACAATAATTTTAAAAAACCCACAATATTTGTTCAAGTATATTAGTAGCCCTCAAGGAAAGGGACGATTCTACCATACTGCAGGGTGAGCTCTTCATAACAATAAACAAAAACTGACTCAATGACAAGACTGAATTGGATTTTCTGATTCTGACATGTAAGTCCCACCTTCAGTCAAATTCTGCTGGGTAAATTTTTTTCCAAATGTTACTCAGTGGTTATTTGAAGACATATTACACTTTTAAAGTTCATCTACTGTACCTTAAAATGATAATGTAATAAAAGAAAGAGGGGCTGGGGATTTAGCTCAGCGGTTAGGGGGCCCTGAGTTCCATCCCCAGCACCAAAAAAAAAAAAAAAAGAAAAGAAAAAACAAAGAAAGTGAAACATCTAGAAAATTCTCAAATGGACTTTCTAATTCTTGTTATATACCTCTAACAAATTGAATCAGATTGTCATTACACTATAATTTTGTATTTGATTGCAAATAATGAAATATGCAATAAGAACTTCACGATTTTCAAATTATGTCTCATTCATTCCCATTACTTGTTAAACTGTGTAGTTCAGGGATTATAATTTACCTTGCATTTATTACCTTGGATGAAATTTATCACAAGGTTTCGCAATTCAAAGAAAGAAAGAAGCACTCGAAGATTAGGTGATTTTGAGAACATGGAAACAATTTAGTACTCATAAAATTTAAAACTGTGCTGGATCATTAAATATATTGTGTTTTTCTCATAATGAAAATATTAAACTTTGAAACTAGTGCCCCAAGCCTCATCTTTGAACTAAAAAAGATGAGAAACCAAATAAAGTATATACGATAGAAAGAAAGTAAGACATTTTCGAGCAAGAAAATGACTGCAGAAGAAGTCATGCCAGGACTGGGAAGATCTAACATGATCACATGTAATTCGTGGGTCACACGTTATTCTCTACACATGTCAGCACGGCATTCTTGAATGTTTAAGTGAAACTGACGTGATTTGAGGACGAAGCAGATATTTCATAATGGAAAATTGTATTCCAGATGATGGTGATTTCTGCTTTTATCACACCCGTGAACAGCAGAGATAAAGAACCTTTCTCAGACGGGAGGAAGACTACAGATGGTTCCTGAATTTTCACCAAATATGCACAATTTTCCAAATGATGGCATGATTTCCTGAGCTCTTAGGGGTTTGTAATGGTTGCAATAAAATTTTCCTGGCAACCTGGAGCTAAGTTTGGCAGTGAAAACAACAACTAGTATGACCCAGAGTCACAGTTTTCAACTGAATTAGCACACTTGAAAGTGATGGTTTCCTGCACAAACAGAGCGATGTCCATGATTTCAGTTGCATCACCACAACAATCTAGTTCAACTGAAAAATAGGGCACAGCAGACCTTGTTCCTGCTTAGGCATGTTGGGTTTTAGGTACAACTGGGAGTCTCCGCGTGGTAGTGCAGGTAGTTATTAAAATGCAGATCTTGGTTCAGTGAAGTACTGGTGATAAGGATTCGGATTTTGGAATCTAATGAGAAAGGTGAAGTGAGGAGACTGGTTGGCTTTCCCAAGGGAGAAAGTAAAGAGATTAAAGAGTATAAGATTGCTAAGGACAGAGATGAGGCAGATAAAGCAGTTATTGATCTGCAAAGGTACAAAAAAATACAATAAGATGGTAATCTGAGAAGTAGAAGGAGAATAAAATGGAGAGAGAGCAAGGAAAATTATATTTCCAGAATAAGAGCTGGTGAAGGAAAAAATGTCTGAAGTTGGATCCGCAAACCACTAATGGCCCTTACGTGATTGCAGTCGGCGGTAGAGAAGAGTGCCGGACTGCAAGTTCAGACGGAGCCTGTGCCGAGTGGGAAGTAACAGGTGCAAAGCGCGCCTCCCGGGGTAAGGTGTGTGCGGCTTGGAGCATACCTAAAACCCTGAAGAGCCGTTAAGGTGACCAAGGCCCTAAAAATAATTTCATAATAGTTACTTTAATAGCCTTATCTGGTCAATAATGCACATTCATTTTAGAGCTCTGAAGGGAATAGACACATAAAGTATCTGACTTAAAAATAAATTGAACTTGAGGAATATGGTTCTATAAAAAGAGTAGGGCCAGAGCAAAGTCACTAAATCCAATACTGAAATTCAAGGGAAACAGGAGCAGGGACAGAAAATAAACTATTCTGACAAGAAAAATGAATAGAACTATAGTTATATAAGGAAGCCTATAAATACTCAGCACTATTACCTAACTACAAAACACCAAGAAATGGAAACTGCAGCTCTTAACACAGAAAAGTCCAGAGATATTTGGGGTGGTTTGTTCAAAATAAAATTTGCTTTTGATTTTCTCTGGTTCACTTACACAGGCCCACAATTTTTTTAACATCCGTAAGGTTACTATTTGGTACATAAATATGGCTTCATATTCAGTCTATGTAACTTAATGTCATTTCCTTTTCCAGTGGAATGAATTTTTAATTCTGCCATTATTAATAGTCTGCATCTTAACAGACCTTCCTATAGGGATTAATATAAAGGCATTTTTGCTTCCATTCTTTAAATGTTTAATGCAAATTTTAAATCTAAGTACAAGAATGAACCTGGAAGGAGGAACGGATAAAGGTGTCTGTGTTCGTTGTTGAGAAAATAAAAATCCTGTCTTTATATTTATTAATCTCCCTGAAATTCAGTTTCCATCAATTCCAAATCTGGACGGTTTTCACTCGTAGCATAAACAGTACCTAGCACCGTGTCAGTAACACCAACCACAGATATTTCCATTTCATATCATGCCCATTGTGAATATGTAAAAATGTCATTTACGTATTTCTTTAATATGACTCTATAGTAGACTTGTCACTATCTCTTCGTATATCGACAGATCAGTAAATACATTGACATGAATTTTAAAATATTTTGGATTTCCACACATTTTGTTTTATGCCTTTGAAAGATCTCTGGACTTTAGCAGAATAAGAATGAGCCCGCATAGAAAGGTTCAGAAACCTGAGCTAAGGGTGTATCTGTTTCAGAAGCTATTTTGTTTTGCATAGTATGAAAGGAAGTTTTGGATATAGAAGCTAACGATAAGAAATTTTCATTGAATTTCCATTCCCGGTCTTTCTGTTGAGTTTTGTCCTTCGGTTTCATTTGTGAAAACCTACAGGTAAAGTAGCAGAAGGTGATAGTGTTAAGCTCCAGTTTTGTCATCGTTTGTAGTGGTTTTACTAGCGGGATTGAGCTTTTATTGAATACATTCCTACTTCTAACCGACAGTGCAGATTTAGAAGGTGTGTACCCTGTAGACAGGAGATGTATCCTAAACTGCCTGCCGTGGGCATCAAACTGGTGTCTAAAAGAGGACAAGAAGAGCTGACCACAGAGCAGTCACTATCCACCCTGCACACAGACCCTTTCCCAAACGCTTGCCCAGGGGCTGCCGGCTGGTGCTCAGCTTCCTGATTCCTGATACACCCTGAAGGCACCTTTCTCCTTGTTCCCTGTTAACACCTTGTTAATGGCGCCAGTTTCTGCTGCGAACAAACCTCCTTTTGGCCCGAACTTTACCTGTGGTTCTTCTGGGGAAAAATTCAAGATTTCCAAATCTTTTGCTCTGATTTCTTGTTAACACTGTCATTATAAAAGCACCAGCAGTACCCGCGCCCCTTGCTGATCGCTGGATTTCCGTGCAAAGTCATCTGTCACATCAGTGAGCACAGAGCTCTTACACTCAGCTTTCTCAGGACATCGCCACACTGTCCCGAGGCCAGCGTTTTCCCAGAATGTAGCAGCTTCCCAATATAGGTCCTTATTCGCAATAGAAATTTCACGAGCCTGTTAGTGATCACGTTCCTATTAGCATTCTGGTTTTTGATCTCCAGCCAGTACTGCTCCTCAAGCCATGCTGACAACCACATTCTGGGGCTTCTCTAGCCTACTTCTTTGAACCTTTCCAAATCCCTAGAGCAAACCAGATCCGAAGGCTTCTGAACTGGAAGGTCAGGTATGATTATAGCAATAATGTCATTACCAGTTTTTGTATTGTATTAGTCAGCTTTCCTTGGTGTGACCAAATACCTGAGGTATGCAACTTAAATGGGGAGACTCACAATTTGACTCACAATTTCAGAGGTCTCTTACTCAGGAGGAGAGGTTTACTCTGGTTCATGGGTTACAGTCCATGGTCAGCTGGCTCCCAGCACTAGCAGCGTGGCAGAGGGACACAGGGGAGGAAATCTGCTCACATCATGGTGGCCTGGAAGCAGAAAGGGGAGGGAGAAGATACACAGAGCGATAGCTTCTAAGAGGAAGCCCCTGCCAGGCCCCACCTTCAAGGAGCAAATCAGCTGTAGCATACCCATAGTCCAGTTTCCTTCCGAAACTCCTGCCTGTGAGGCTTAGGCTGATGTAAACCATAGCAAGAAGTTTCAGTTCTTGGTTGGCTGACTCCAAATCAGAAACATCACGGCACAATAGAGCAAAGCTGCTCACTACACAGTCTCTGGGAAGCAGAGCAGGGAACAGAGAGAAAGGGGCCAAGGACAAGATATAGCACCCAGTTTCACACCACCAAGACATGCCATGAAGTGTGCTTTGCTTATGCACCAAGTCACTCTCGAATCAATCAAGTTGATAATCCGGCTAAAACTGCAGAATTGCTTTAGAATAACACATGTAGTAAGAGTTAACCAAAGGGCACCCATGGTCCAGAATGACCGGATCATGGACAAAGTAATAAACAGCAATCATCACTGGGGCAGGAGGAAGAAATGCTGGAGGTTAACATGCACGTCCATTTCAAAGGCTCAAGGCACAGTCATTAAGTATGTAGTCAATGCTATTTTTAATTTAGTTCCTCTGTTATATCGGAGCTGACTTGTACATGCAGTTCTTTTAATAGTGTATCCTTTACAGATTCATAGGAGTCAGTCATTTACTTGGCTTATTCCTTATAAGAAGTGGAGTTGGCATATATATGTGTGTAGGAATAAAACAGAAGAAGTAACTGGTCATATAACAACACATATATTTGCAGTGCGACAGTGGCAATATTATGCTAGATGATAAGTCAGATTTCAAAATCTGTAACACAAACTTGATACTAAAACATGAAATATTGGTCTTATGTATTTTGTATGACTTTTCTAATTGAAAGAAAATAGAGTCACTCAATGTATGGTGGTACCTCGATTCACGAATGATGTTGCTTGTTAAAAATTTGGTTCTAATCTGCATCAGGTGATAGACACCTCCCAAGCCATCTTTAGCACAGGAACACAAACATGGCCATCTTTTCCAGAATCATGGAACGAATTAAGTTCATGAACCATATATAGTACCAGGTACTTCATTGAGAGGAAATTCATTGAGAGGAAACACATTTTCAAGGTTCTTTGTGGACAACAACCATGATGAAAACTGGCGCGCCGCTTGCATTTCTGCTTGCGTCTCACTCTCTCTGTCCCTCTTTTTAGAAGCAGGAACCCTAGAAAATCTGTCTCATAGAAGTTTTGCCTCTATGTTTTTACTCCACTTCCTCCTATGCATGAGTAATGATTTAATTTAATGATACTCCTCAATTGTAACACTATTTTCAGTTAAGTGGCTCCTTATAGTATTAGCGAGTACAGCAGATGATACATGCAGAGGCTATTTATGACACACGACAAGGCATCCGTTTAAAAGCATGCTTGAGAAGAAAATCAATTCATTTTGTGTTTCTCCATTTTTTTTTCCTAGCATAGAAAAATACTAGCTTTTTATACACACCTAACCTTTAGAGAAGCCTGGTGGATTTTATCATGGGAGCCTCCTTGAGTTCATTCATTGTGTAAACCATGATAAAAGTCTTCACAAAGCAGTTCCCTGTGTTCTTCTGATGTTTGCTTTAATCACAAAAAGTTAAACTACTATTTTTTGTGTAATATGAGTAGTGGTATAGTTAGGACGAAAACATCGCAAAGTAATATGTAAAATTCTTTCCCATGAAAATGATAAGCCAGTAGAACAGGTCAAATAAACTTATTTTTCTAAAGTGCAGTTGGTCCCATGTATTTTATAGTGTCTATGCCGACCCACATCACTTGAAAAATTATTGGTGGTGCACTGTTTTTAGAATGGCCCTTTACTATTTCTTAAACATTTTTTCTGATCAAAAATAGTGTATCTCTAAAAAAAATTGGAAAACAAAAAAAAAGAATGTTTTTATTTTGTTTCCTTTTGAAAAAGGCTGCTCAAGTGCCCAGTCTGTAACATACCTTCACAGGCTAGCAGCTGGATGAGCATAGAAGGGCGTGGGGCGCCAGACTCAGGGCAGGCGCTCTGTGAGTGGTCTCCATTTCTTTGCATATGATCTGTGTCTTTGCATCACAGCATCCTTTGATTAACTTATACTGCCTGCATTATCCTAGAGCTACTATGTGGTAGGCATTGTGTGACAGAAAAGCTGGACTGCCAAATCAGTCTCTGGAGACCCATGAATTTCTGAGCAGACAGTATCTGTTTATTGTTCCTTCGTTCTTTCTAGAGTGCCGTCCTTGTGTCTAGTATGCCAAATTCTTGTTCAGGCCTCAAGTTTCTCAGAAGTGGACATGGGTTCTGTTCTTTTTTTTTTTTTTTTTTTTTTTTTGGTGCCGGGGATCGAACTCAGGGCCCTGTTCTTGCTAGGCAAACACTCTACCCACTGAGCTAAATCCCCAGCCCCGTGGGTTCTTTAGTGTATTTATTGTCCTGCCTCTGTAACATCTAAAATACCTACATGGGGATGTCTGGCACTTGAGTTTTGGGGCAGCTGAGTGGGTAACTAAGATTTCTTGTGTTTAAATAAGAACCTTCTGGAGAGAGGGAGATGCCTTCATCCATTTTACCTGATGCAGTAAGAGAAACCAGACCATTGCTTATTTAAACATATGAACAGACAACTGGATACATTTAAATTGACACTTTAAAAGGAAAAGAATATAAAATGTATAGCAATATGCATCCCTGGATAGCAGCATAAAGCGCGCGAGAGCCCCTACTTGACATTCTCCTCACACCTCCTCTCTTCTACTCCAAGGATGGACAGCGCGCGTAGTTTTTGATATTCCAGAAGCTGGCTACCAAACAAATTGGTGACAAGGCACCTTTTATCCTGGCTAAAATGAAGGTTTTAAGAAATGTTCTGCCGTAACCGAACAGTATGCAGTAGAAATTAAAATCTGCAAAAATAATGTTTCAGTTATTAATTCATAGTATCAATAAGCCATTCTTAGGAGATGTGGGTACAAAGCTGATTTAAAATGATCGTAAGGCACATATGGCGTAAGTATCAGTAATTTATTTTACTCGTGTTTAATTTTAAATTTGTTAGCATGGATATTGTGTTTTGGATATACACTAAAGTGAGTATCATTGAAAAGGGAGACATCCTGGGAAAATTCACATTTCTGTGCACATAAATGTTTAACTAGTATTTTGTTATTCACTGCTGGGATTGTTGTATATAAAGCTACCAGAAACAACAAATAACTGTAAAATCAATCCTAGGTGAAGACACAGAGTTCTTTATAAAGTTATGATGAGTATGTGGAAATTGTGCAGGAACTTTTGTCTCTTTAAGTGACTTTAATGTTATTTAGTGCCACTTACACAGGCACTAATTTCATGTTTGAAAACATTAACACTGAAAGCATTTTCCTGCGGCATTGTATTAACGAGAAGAAGAACACACTGCACCCTAATGGGCTTTCGTGTAACAGGAGAAATGAAAAGAGTTACATCACGGGGAGAAGACCGACAGCAGAAGAGAGGAAAATAAACTTGGAGAAGTCTATAGTGCTTTCGTATGGATCTTTAGTTGTAATACAGTTTCTCACTTATACCAGCTACATAAATAGACAGCAGTGAAACAAAAAGTTGGAAGGAGTCACACCCAGATTCTCTGTTGCTAAGATCATATTGGCCAGAATAGTTCTACTTATATAATAAACTTTAATTGTAAGAATGGTGTATGCTATAGGCTCTGGCAAATATAACCCACATTATGAAGATGGCTTTACTGTGAGGTTGCAATCGCCCCTCCCCTGTGTTGCTCCTGGTGTATGCTGAGAACTCAGTGGCAATCTTTCTACCCAAATTACAGACCTTTAGGAATGTAGTTGTTTAGTGTTATCTCTATTTCTCTACTGATATTTACTTTATATTTTTAACTTACTGCTTAGTATATTTAGCCCTTCCCAGCTTCCAGAACGCGCAATCATACTTTAAGGGATCATATTTGTGCCATTTTTTTCATAACAAAGAGCCACATGTACAGAAATTTACCTCTGTACATGAAACTGTCTTTGTTTCTAATACCACTAATACATTTTAGTAGGAAAAAGTTCTGTCTTCCAACTGGAATGACATTTGAATATATCTGAGAAAAAATGAATAGAAGAGTGCAACATTTCTATTTGTATTTATCAATGAAAGAACACTGAGGGACGGATAAATAAGGACATGTAAAAACATTTTTTACAGGATAATTCTCATTCTATCTCATGAGTGTGATCTGAGAGTAAAGCCACAGATCGAATCCCTAGACGTCACGTTACCCACCATGAAACAGAGCTTGAACATGTAGGTTTGCCAAGTTTCTGTCACTTTCTTCTTCAACCAGTAGTCAGCGCTGGTCACCTGTAGGCTTGAACAGGAGACGGAAATGCAGAAGAAGGAAGCACGGTAACTCAGCAATTTAGAGAATTTCGTGATTCTGTTGACCTCAGTGCCAAAATGTAAGCTTCATTCCCACAAACGGCACATGCAGTGGCGCTATCTGATGTGTTTTATCATGCACTTTTGACATCCCTGTACATCCCTTAAACATTTCCCGCTTCTTTTTTTTTTTCTTTGCATGACACTTCATAAGAAACCAGAATGTGTGTGTAGTTTTCTTATGTCTCAAAGTCAAATCATGAGGAGTCACTGGGTGCTGAAAAGTATTTCATCCATCTCATGCATCCTCTTTATGTCCTGGAAAACCTGAAAACATGAATATTAGCATCCTTCTTATGGTGACTAGGAACTTAAACTGTGATGAAGCAAAATAGGGTATCCTGAGGTTCGAGATCCGAAGGATGCAATTTGGGCAGAAATGGCTTGTTACTTTACTATCTCTCACGGACTTGAGGAAATGAGATTTTTTTTGATTACTCCAACAAAATGGCCAGCAGCTAAAACTTCATCTCCACTTACCCTAAAGATAAAATTACTCAGCTGTTAAATTGGGAGGAAAAAAAAAAAAAAACTCGATCATGAAGGTGCTCTTCACAGTTGTAAGCTGATTCAACAAAGTGGTAATGTGTGATCATTGCATAGAAGACCCCCGTTCTGTGCCACAATAAATAAATTTTAAAAAGTACTGCCAGACACAGACTTACTTTAAAAGGAGGCTATTTAATTAGTTATTTTTTTTCTGGTGAGTCTGGCAAGATACTGTTGGGGAATCATTTCATTTTCATTCATTACAAGAAGACAAAGTTTATATTTCCCCTGAGCAAAGAGTTTTATCTGACAGCTGGAATTCTTTGGTGACAGAAATACCAGTTGATATGTATGGCATTAAGGAGATGTCAAGTGACGTGATACTTTGAGTCACTTTAGTAATAGAGCAAGTTTAATAATTGCGCTCATGTGTATACTTGTAAGTTTTATTAAAGAACATTTTGCTAGGGAAGTGGCAGTAGATGTTATACTTCTATTTATTTATTTGCTGTTTGTTTGTTTTGAAAACTGTGTAGGAAAAACCTGCCTGATCTAGTAGCATATGTTTAAACTGTGGATTTCTGGGCACTCACATGGAAATCAGTGGCCCTCACCCATGAATTTGTAAGAGTAAAGCAGCCTAAGAGTTACTGTTCACTTAGGGCATCTTTGATGCCATGCTATGTTCTCACTACATATTTTTGCTAACCTATCAATGAAATCCGTAAGGTGGATGTTGGGCTTCTGGAATATGGATGCTGAACCCCACAGTTCTCATACTTTGTGGTCTGTTGGCTGCATCTTAAGCTTTTCAAAATAGAAATCTCTGGTATCCACTCCAAGATATTGTGATTTAATTTACGTGAGCTGTGTCTTGACATTGGGATTTGACTTCCGAGTTATCCTAATGTGCAGCAAAACTTGAAAACTGGACTCATGTAGATCTGTAAAATGTTAGGTACATTCCCCAAAGCCACATAGCTGGTAAGTGGTGGGGGTAGTGTCTTAATTACTTTTCTCATTGCTGAGACAAAATACCTACCACTTGAAGTTAAGAGAGGAAATGTTTATTCAGTTCACAGTTTTCGTAGAAGTTTCAGTCTACACTCGGCTGGCCCCAAGGCAGTGTGGCCTGGCAGACAGGCAGAAGGCAGCAAGGTAAGCCGGGGACCTAAGCAGCTTCTTTCTGCTGCTTATAACTTATCCAGGCTGCCAGGGTTAGGGTGGTCCCAAACCAATCAGTAGATTGATTTAGTGATCACACGCCCTTCATCTCAGTATCACACACTAGATTCAGCCACCTCTGAAAAAAGCCCCATCTATGACCGCATGAGACTTTGGCGAGACATCTAGGCACAAACCACAACAGGTAGAAATTCAAAGCCAAACCTCCCCAGCTTCCTAATCCAAAATCTTCGCTTTGAATACATTTTTGTTCAAGGTTCTGTTCAGAGTGAAGATTTTTTGGAATTACATTTGCCTTCCTGCCCTTAAGCAAAATTTCAATGAAAAGCAGTTTTCATGAATTCATATAGTAGAAAATTTGTCAAAACTCAAAAAGGTACTTTACACATAAAAAAATTTACTATTACATTAACTTAATAGTTAAGTTAGTTTGTTCCTAAAATCTTACCTGCATTTGTAAATTTTATGATCTGATGAAGTCATGAACTCTTGCATCTCTAACTGAAAAGTGAATGTTTCTCTTTTCATCTGGTCTTTGCAGTTTGGGTTCACAGAGCTGTTAGTTTTCAAAGCACCAGAACACTGATGACATACTGTCATAACCACAGTTAATCTTTTTCTCTATAATCAAAGAGGATTCTTGTAATTGAAAAAAAAATGTTCAACTAACAAATACTTTCTTACTAATGTAAAGTAATATTTGTGTCCTATCCTTGGTTTTCTCTGTGTACTCTTACCAAATTTATATTTTCTTATAATAAAACAGTGACTATATGTTGCTGTATCCTTATGTCTATTAAGTTAGAAAATAGTTGTGGTCATTAATTTTTAAACATTTGACTAAAACAAATTTCTGAGAAAAGTAAGTCATTGTTCTCTTCATTTGCACTTGAGATTGTAGAAATGAAATTAATTCCTCTGTGTCCATTTGTGGATAAAGATGTGCATTGTCTCAAGTTTATGACTGATTGTCCCCACCTCATTCCTGGTTAATCCTTTGAAGGAAACATGGGAGAATGAGGAGTTTTATGCAAGCCTCTGAAGAATCTAGTTTTTTCTGTAATTCTTTTTTTTTTTTTCTCTTTCTTTCTTTCTTTTTGAGACAGGATCTGTCTATGTAGTTCAGGCTGGCATTGAACTCACTGTGTATCCAAAGTTGACCTTAAAATCACAGTGATTCTCCTGCCTCATCCTCCACAGTGCTGGAATTACAGGCCTGCGCCACCATGCCCTTTTTTTCTGTGATATCAAAGTGAAGAAAACATGAAGTTGTCTTTTCTTTAAAATCTTTGAAGTAGCATAGAATTCTAATTTTGCTGGGTGTTTTTGAAATTTACAACCTCATCAACAGATATAAAATTATTTGGAGTTTAAAATGCATACATTTCATATGTTTTAACATAAATGTTTTAGAACTACATTTATTTAATCATTAGGTTGAGCTCCCTGGAAATACGGTATTCTGTTGCAATGGGCCAGAATATAGACATTTATTCCATTATAGATATTTTGTGTAATATAGATTATACTTCATATTCATTTCAGTAGCTAAACATTTAAATCTAACTTTTGTTTCCCTTAATTTGTCTAAAATGAATGTATTTGTTGATACAGATTCTACAGCTTTTGTAAACACTGTCCCACAGAAGTAAGTATTTAACCTGGACCCCAAAACATACAAGTGTCTACTCGACTATTACATGTAATAAATTTGAAAAGTAGCAGCAGTCAAGAGTTGCCATTTCTCTAGGCTGCTCCATATTCATTACCTTGCAAGACAGATCTGTTGGAATCTCAGCTGAATGAGAGATAATGTATGAAAAGCTGGCTTCGTTTCTACACATTCATAATAAAATTGTCACTCTGTTAAATTCTCCTTGAATGTTCTTTCCATAATATTGGTGAAGCATCCTTTGTTTTAGAAGTTTTGCATTTGTTATGCTGTAATTTGTGTGTTGAATGGTTCCTTTCAGGGCTACCAAAGTCACTGTAAATATAATATGCAAAAGCTTTGTGGCCCTTTTCTGTGTAGAAATGTTCAAGTTGTAAAAGTGTGTTATCAAGAATTTAGCTTTAGTCTCGAATCTATACTGGAAATACACGAGCAAAATACAGTGTTGAGACTGTGAGTCTGGAGGGCACACTTAACAGTTATTTACAAGAATTACCAACTCCCTGACCCCGCCCCATTTTCGCTTTAGCTATATGGCATTACCTGCTCATTTTCTTTTTTTTTTTTTTTTTTTTTTTTTTTTTGTGGTGCTGAGGATCGAACTCAGGCCCTTGTGCTTGCAAGGCAAGCACTCTAATCACTGAGCTAAATCCCCAGCCCCTACCTGCTCATTTTCTAAATCAAACACACCCTTAAAGTTTTAAGAGGCCGGCCTACTGCAGATGTCTCTGGAACTCAATGGACCCTTGATCTGCATCATATTTCCCGGAGCCATTTTTCCCTTCAACATTTATCTCCTGCCTTTCCCACGTGCCAGGGTGAGCAGACACGCCTTAAGCCACACCTTGCTGTCCACAATGGCCTCCTGTTCGCCTCCTGATTTCTTTCCTCCCCGGGACACTGAGACTTCGCTCTTCAGCTGAGATAACATCTATTGTGAAGAAAATTATGACAAGGTTTTGCAGAAAGGAAAGTGGCTAGATAGGACTCAGAATTGGACTCGAGACAATGATTTATTGCACAAACACAAAAATTAGTGCCTGGTAAGCAAATAATATTCACTTTATAATGAAATGGCAGAGGCAATGCGTTATAGCACTTAATGTACGTTATCAACAGAATTCTGAAAGATCTTCAGTGCTTAAAAGCACTAAAATTCGGCAGCTGCATAACACTGTGAATATTCACATTCAGTACAGCTTATACTTCTTCAAGCACCTGATTCCCTCCTTCAGCATCCCGCCTTGGCATTATACCCCTTTTTAGCTCTTTCCTAGGCAGATGTGTGTGTGTCTTCACAAAGCAAGAATGGGTGCGCATCTACCAGGTTTTGAATTTCAGGCTTTTGATTGTGTTGTTATCTTCATAGTGGGAAGAAGATGGATTGGGCAGTTCAAGTGGAATCCTGGGCACAAGTTAGCAAGTTACTAAAATATTTCCTGGCGCAAAAGTGCACTTACAGCTTGGAAAAGCTCTGTGCCCTTCTGTTTGGAAGAAAGGCATCTTAAACTGAATAAATTACTCGTGTCTGTTGTCTTACGAAACACTGCCGACTGTGATGGAAGGATAAACTTACTAGATCCTGTTGACTTTTGCAAACTACATCAATAAGCATTTTGGTCTTTCACCGTTAGAGTCTGTAGCTCCTACAATTTAAATAACAATGTGTTCTGCATCAGTGTGCTGATAATTCAGCTGTGGGAAATATTAATGGATAATTTTCTATTATAATTTAGCTTATTCATAAGTTTAATATCTTCCTGAATTCAAACCAATTAATTTAAACTGATAATATATCATAATTGGCTTGAGATAACACAGGGCGAAGAAAAGCATAACCACATTTTACAGAAATGTAGCTAGATGGCTGATAATTGAATTTGTAACATTATGAATGCCGTTCTTACTCTGAACATACTAGTCTATCTTCAAGAGCTGGTTTGTATATTTGTGTATGTTTGTGTGTGTGTGTGTGTGCGTGTGCGTGTGTATATGTTTCAAGTATTCTGACTTATAAAGAAAACATTTTTAACACCTAACTAATATCATGAATCTTTGGAGTGATAATCTCTATATTCAGAAGGTGAGTTCAGTTTCAGATAAGGAAGAAGGTAATTCTAAAAAGCTATGATTTCTTTTAATTTACTTTACCCCACAATACTGAAAACTGCCAATTTCTAAGGCACTGTGCTAAGTGCGTCAGAAGCATAAATAATGCAGAGGTGTTATTTCTACCTTTAAGAAGATTATTACCTAGCAGGAAAAAAAATATGCACAAATAGTGATTACTGTTATTTAATTGGGGGCTTCCCGTGTAAAAACAATGGGACACGGTTCCTAACGGAAGAAGGAACATTTGCGTCTGTGACCACGTATCACACAATCACAGCCTTCAAAACCATGAAGAAAATGAGCATTTGCCTAAACCAAGCAGATACAAAGAAATCGCCTTTTCTCTAAGGTGCAGGAGCACTTTACGTGCAATCCAAATAAGCTTAACTGAGTTTTGAAAGTGATTTTCATGACTTTTCACTTACTGGTTTCCCTAAGCGAGATCACTGTGGCCACGGGGGTAATTTGTAACCTGGGACAAAGAAGAAGTCTCGGGGTGTGGAGGGAAACAAACATCACCAAATGGGATTCTCACTTGAGGTTCCTTCAGGGAGACGATTCCCAGGTATAACCCAGGAGATGCTGTGCGGGTTCCCTGTGTCCAGGGGGCTCTACCATCTCCATCCTGCCACCTACAGCCAAACTGGAACTTTCAGGCCCTTGCCCTGAGATCAACCTCCCTCCACATCTGTCTTCTCTCCGCCTCTTGGCCTCCCTCTTTCATCTCATACAACGTCCTAACACCAGAGAAACGATTACCTTGAGAGGACTCAGATCGAGTGCATGGCACTTAGGTGACAAAACTCACAAGGAAAGAATAGTTTCGGGCCCTTTGAAACCTCAGACCACAGTGTGAGAAATAATGGTCTTCATCCCTCCCTTGCCAATTTGAGATGTGCTACCAAGACAACTAACATGAAACAAACCCAGAAGTCAAGGCGAGGCTGTGGTCCCCATGCTGGCGACAGAGGAGCTCGCGCTGGAAGCAGCGCTGGTTTCTGCAGGCGTGGCGGTCACCTCCGTCCCTCGCCAGCCCCGTGTTGGGCAGTTACGTGCTGTGCGGAGCAAGATGAGCTGCGCACAGAATGGGAAGCTGGAGATTGTGAAGCAGATTTGTTTCTTACACGACTGTAATTTGAAGTCCTTTCGTTCTGAAGATAGCTGGGTATTGAGATAGAACAAGTCAGAGCTGCACATTCCTGTTAACAGAGTCGGCCGTGCATATCGCTTATCTGAAAGGCTTAATCAGCACACTTAGGAGCAAGATGTGAGACATCTTGAGGCACTGCTGACTTGTCAGCTGCAAGATCAATAAAATGCAGACGCCATTCTTTGGTGCACTCCAGAGAATGAGTTTGCAGCGTGCAAAGGACTTTCCTCCCAGCACCGCTCTGTTCACAGCCCAGGCCATGCTGGAGGAGGGCTCTTGAGACTTGGGCCCAGCGGGTGCAGCTGCTGCACTGCCCGGTGATGTGAAGTGCTTCGGTCGCTCAGAATCAGGCTGAACTGCAGGGTGTCGGGTAGGAAGCATTTCCAGTCCCTGCAGGCCGCTGTGGCAATGCAGATATTTTAAGTGACTATGTAAACGGAGCCTAAAAGCCCCCAGTAGTCAATGTTGAATGGTCTCATTAATGTATTCTTACGCCTGACAAAAGCAAGCACAGTTCTAAGGGTGCATAAACACTCCGACTGCCCGCAAACACCGAACACCATTTCCCACTGCTATGTTCTGCTCCTGCTTTGCTCTGACCTGTGCAACACTGATCCACTTGTGCTTGTGCACGGGGTGGGGGCAGCTGGTTGGAAAACAGAACACACCCCCCTCCCAGTCTCGCTGTTCGTTAGTATAGAACGGCTCCTCCTCTGTGTTCAGCATATGAGCAGTTTCTAAAGAAGGCCTCTGTATCTCCGTACTCTTGAGAGACCGGAGGTGAAAATGACTTTTTAAAATTGCAAAATAAATCACACAAACAAAATGTTGACATGTCACCTATGATGTGCAGTTCTCTTATCTTTTGAATTTATTTTTTAAAATTACCTCCCTTTACAAATCATCATTAAATGTCTGGTGAAATTGAGGCTTGCTGGTAGACAGGCTGAGGAATGTAAACCCTGCCTACAAAGGGGCGCCTTACTTTTTGGGAACACAGACGTGCACACACAATCAATAAGCATGAGTTGTGGGTCAGGTGATACTTGGTGCGGCTTGGGCGTAGAAAGCGGTCACTTTTCAGCCCTGTCGCTGCAGACTGGTTACTGCATGAACAGCCCAGGAGGTGCGTGGGGAGCTGGAGAAAATGCAGGTCCTCCAGAGTTCAGCCCAGCAGCAATAGTGGTTTCTGATGAACTTGTAAGGAGGACTTAGTTCAGTAATGTTTGCAAAACACACGAAATGCCCAATCGCAATTAGAAAGCGCATACTCCCCATGCTCCCTGCGACCCCTGAAACTCAGATACTTCATTTCCTCTCTCCACTCTACATCTAACCATTGCTAGATCTGCCTAATTTTGCCTTCCAAATATTTTTAGCTCTTCCTCTTCTACATCCTTCTTTCATGCTAACATTTTTGCACCTGGAAAATTGCTATTGATATTTGGCCGTAGTTTTGTCTCTTCTTAAATCAACCCTTCAGGGTACAGTGAGAAGACCTATGTTAAATGAAACTGTGGCCACGGTTAGAATCCTTTAGAAACTCCCCATCACTGATAGACTCAAGTCTGATCAACAAGGTTTTCAGCCAAATAAGAGTTCTTCTTCAGTTCACCTCCCCACACACCCATGCTGGTGTAGACACTAACCGAATTCTACTTCCTGTATCTTACCAGGCTGTTTCTTGCTTGTATCTGTCCTCACTTCCTTCTCAACTATGTTAGCTCCTGCTGTTTTCCAAGAGTTCTTTCCCTGAACCCTGGGCTGGATTATGATTCCCCTTTTCCATTCTCCCCCTGAATTCTATGCATCAACTATCACAGCATCTGCCACATCATATTAAAATGTTTGAATTTCTGCGCGTCTTCCCCACTTAACTGAATGTTCTTTGGAGAAACCATTACTGTAAACTTAGTAAGGTTGCCAGCTGCTGATTCCCATCTGAAACCAAATTTACTGTCACTTCTTGACATACTTGCACTTGATTCACCCTTTTTTCCTCCATAAGACTTCCTACTTTATTGTATGTTCTTATTTATTTGGATGCGTGTTCATAGTTGGTCTCCCCACTGAACTACAAGTTCTTTGAGAACAGAGACATTTTCTGCCTTGGGCATCTTTTTTTTTTTTTTTTAATCATTATTGCCTATAAAAGTGCTTAATAGCAAATCTCCAATAAACATGCATTTTCAGAACTGAATGAAATTACGATGGATGGACAAACTGACGGATGGGGACATGATAAGATTTCAATTAAGTGGTTGGACTTTGCTTCACCTATCCGTGTTACTATCACTGTATGGGCCAGTGGTTGTCCCAGACTGTTCATCCACCTCAGGTGGTGCACGTCCCCGTGGGGACCCTGAATGTTTGCTTCCGTAGCTCTTTGTCACAGACCGTCATGTATTGTTTGTTTAATCGATGCCACTTTTTAATACATTGTTTAATGCATGCTGCCATACTGTGAATGCTGCTAGTGATTTTATTCTTGTTCCTGCCATGTTAATTCTCTTCTCACAATAGGAGATATCCCCAAGTAAAGACACAGCAGAAGAAAAACATCAGAGTCAACCTTTAAAGCATCCCGAAATTCTAGACTCTTCTTTTAGGGGATCAACTTGTCTCCCCTCAAGTTTAAACTTTAAAGTATTAATTTGAAGTTTATATGAGAAAACTCATGTGAATACACTTTTCAAACTCCAGCATCCTCATCTAATATTAATTTCAACAATTTATTGTTTCATATCTCTTCTCAAATTACTGATAGTGATGACAATGTGTATCTCCATAGTATCCTTCTTTTTAAACACTCTATTGTTAATTGCATAAGGTCACTTAATCTTAGGTGTGTAATCATTTGCATTCTGAATTGCAAGTCCTTCGTTAGTTTTATAACTGTTAGACTTAATAGGCCATCAGGGAAATGGCTAGCACAGGCAAAAGGAAATTGAAATTTGAATCTTCTATTGTGATGACATCCATTTGTAGTCCACATGATTAGTGAAGAAAAGATGCTGTTTAGACAATTTTGCAGTATGAAATAAATATGACTTGAATTTCTTCATTAGTTTGCCACAATGATCCTCAATAATAACCTTCAGCTCATATTTACTAATCTCATTCACTGTACAAGACACTGTGTAGCAGTGAAGTAGAACGTGGGCAGCTTCCAAAGGACTAAAAGACTTCAGCCACCATGACTGAGGTTCTCTGAAGAGGAGCTTGGAAGTGAAGTATAGAGCCATGCTTATCGATTTTAAATAATTTATTGTTATCAAGGTTATTGAATTAAGTGTTATCATCATCCTATTTGTTCTTCCTACTGAGGATTGAGCCTGTGGCCTTCACAATGAGCTATATCCCCAGCCCTTATTTTATTTTTTATCTTAAAACAAGGTCTCAGTAATCGCCTATTTGCCCAGCCTGGGCTTCAACTTATGATCCTCCTGCCTCAGCCTTCCAGAGTGTTAGGTTTATGGCGTGAACCACCACATTCAGTGACATGACCCAATTTTTAAAATGACATAGTTGAGGATCACTCACTATTAAGGAAAAAAATAATGAAATAAAGCTTCATAGATTCAGGCTTTCTTCAAGAATCGCCACTACAGCTGTGCATCCTGCGGTGAGCTTTTCTGACCATACGTACGTGACAGAGCATGTATGTAGTTATTCTGAAAGATTTTCTCTTAAGAAAAACAACAACAACAATATGGAATTGAGGACTAGGATAAAATGCTCATTAATTTGACAACACAGAAATGAGCTATCTCATGTGAAAATACTTCATGCTCTGTGAAACCTTTCATAACAAGTCCATATAAATATATATTGTAATTATATCTCTTAAATAAATGAATGTGTGTGACTGAGGAAGGTATGGTAAAGGTTGGGAGGTTTATGGCAGACAAACAATGAGTCTTAGTTACTTTTCTCATTGGTGAGAAAAATACACACCACCACAAGTTGAAGGACGAAAGGTTTACTTCAGCTCATAGTTTGTGGAGGTTTCAGTCTGTAGCCATCTGACTCCAAGGCAGGCAGCATCACAGAGGAGAAATAGTTCACGACAGGCAGGGCAGGCAGAAGGCAGCAAGCAGCATCCTGCCTCTCCCTTTTCTCCCTTCCAGGCTACTCGCCTTTGCGTGGTGCCCCCCACACCCAGGGTGGGCCTTCCCATTATGCACACCCGGAAATATGCTAAACCAATCAGTGGACTAATTTAATAATCACACACCTTTAATCTCTGTATCACCCGGAAGCTCAGCATCACATACTCCAGATGACCTCTGACTCTAGGGCCACCTATGACTGCATGAGGTTTGGGGGATGCATCTAGGTACAAGTCATAGTAAAACACCAGTTGATTCCTAAAAATCAATCACTGACATTGGCTTATGTGATCCTGCCACAGCTCACAGCCAATGTATTTGCTGAAGTTTGAGCTAACAAAGAGTTTGGTAGGTTAAGAGTTATCAACAAAAAAGACTTGGTGAGTACTGTGGTTTGAGATCTATCTGTCCTTATAAATGTTGAAAATACTGTCAGGATGTCCAGTTCCACAAAAGGTCTTGAGATATATGCTGCTAAGTGACACTAAATTCTTCCCGAGGCCACGCACAGTTTAATTAATCAAGCCTGGCTTGGCAGCTCTGCCAGTCACGCTAGTGGCCTGCAGTAAGTGACCTGGTCACCTGCCGTACTGTTCCACCCAAGCACTGCACAGCACTGGGACAAGGGTCCTTGGGCCCTTTTTTTAATAGCAGTGTTCCTAAAAATCCAGACTTCTGCAGTCCTCAAAATCAGACCAAGTGAATCTTGAAAATTTCTTATTTATAAAGTTCGTAAAAATCTTAATATCTACCAAAAAAAAAAATCTTAATATTTAAAGTAGAAAGCAATACAATAAAAGACCAACATTTGAGCTTTTCAATGTTAAGGGTTTTGAAATGTGAAGATAACAGTATTATGCACGGCTCCTAATACTGGAATTACAAAAATGAATAATTCTTAATTTAATGACTTTCAAAATGGATATCAGGTACCTCCATGAAGTGTTAACAGTCCTAATTATATGTTTAAAAAGTCCTTATTATCTAGATTTAACATATCTAGTAATGACGTTTTGTCAATTGCAAAAGATGAAATTTCATCCTTAATATCATCTTTACTAACACAGTCTGATTAAAATTGTGTTAATATCATCTTTACTAATACAGTCTGACTAAAATTATTACTTATCCATATATTTTCATCCTCTATAAAAGAAAGTTTAAAGTGTTTAAAGCCATTAGAGAAATGGTAGTATTGTGCTTATAGACTTTTACTATTTTACCACAGAATAGAAAGAAAAGCACATTTATGACAATGAAAATAGGGTTAACAACGGGAAAGATCGTTCCTAACTACTGAAAATACAACCCAGAGATGGAAATGTCCCTCTCAGCCTTGGGCTGAGTGCAGTTCTTAATTACTGACTAACACGAGACTACAGTAATAATTAAAGTCTACATTGTGTTTGGTGGCAATCACTGACCAAGTTGCCTTATAAATACTGACATTTAATAATGGCAATGTGCTCTTTTTCATAGTTTCAGGAATTCTGATAACATAATGTAGTAATGGAATTTTATAATGGAATTATCATACCAATTACCATATCAATTTCTCTACCTGTTTTCTGTAATTCTTCTGTAATTTCTCTACCTGTTTTCTCGAATTTTATAGTGAAATTATCATATCAATTATTTAAACCTATAGCGGCAAAAATTTAAATACAGTGTGCAAAATGTTAAACATTATTCTGCTTATTATCCAAATCTGTGCTGGCAAAAATTTGAATGTAAAGTATGAAATGTTAAAGAAATTAAGAAAATTAAGTATAGTTTTTGTTATGTCATAATCCTAGTTACTTCGAATTTTCAAAACTGAGGTTAAATTTGGTGATGTTTTATTAAATTATTAAGGAATTCAAATATATGGATGCATTTAACTGTATTTAATGTGCATATATATTTTAGATAAAATTAACTCCATTTCTAATTTTAAGAACTTAAACATGTTTAGTATCAGAGGACATACAGGTATTATTTGAGTCTGTTATTCTTTAATCTTAGTATTTTAAAATTTTATTGTCAGATTATATTGTTTCCAAGTCACAAATTTATAGAAAGATAAAAGAAAATTAAGAAGCAAGTGCGGAATCCTGAAACGGAGTTGCAAATTTTGAACTGAAGTACTACATTACAAAATATTTTAATATCATGAATTGCTGAATAGTCTTGTCGTGCAGAATAACCTCACAGTTCTCACTTATAAAAATAATTTCTCTACCTGTTTTCTGTAATTTATATTGTAGGTAGCTTAATATTTAATATGTTGACAGATTTGTACATATCCACTTATGTGAAAGCTTAACTTCAATGGCTATACAAGTTTAAATTTAAAAGTTTTACAGTGAAAAATGTGAGCGCAAAAATGACTTAGACTCAAAATTTAAATGTACTCTAATAAAGAAATACTGGATCAACAAATATTCACTGGGGCTTTTGGTTTTTGATTTATGAGAGATTAGTATCTCTAAAAATATAAAATATGAGGTGGTCCACTTAAAATCTTTTATTTGTATGACTGAGAAGAGGCAGCACCTTTAGGAGCATTATGCTCTTGTTGACATGGCTAGCAAAAAGTTAACAGCACATAGAATAGAATCATAATGAGTAAAGGACAAGCCTGTTCTGGGGCCACTTTCAAAGCAAAGGAAGAAGAGAATATTGTGGGGAGTAATAATTATTTCCTTTATGTAGTGATCAATACAGATTTGTGGACTGGATGAAGCTTAAATGGTGTGGTGGTTTTAATTAAAATCATTTTAGAAATATTTTATATCAAATCTAACAGCTACGTTTTGCATGTGATATTTCTAATATATTCACTTTTTTTTTCTGATTTGTTCCCAGAATGTTCAGGCCCACTGGGAATTGAAGGTGGAATCATATCAAATCAGCAAATTACAGCTTCATCTACCCACCGAGCTCTTTTTGGACTCCAGAAATGGTACCCCTACTATGCACGTCTTAATAAAAAGGGACTCATAAATGCCTGGACAGCGGCAGAAAATGACAGATGGCCGTGGATTCAGGTAATGATAGGATGACATGCAGTCTTTATCCAAAAACCCCCCAGCATGTGAAAGAGGGGACCAGGGAGAAGTCACTGTGATTCTTTCTCATGGTCACAGGAAGTGGAACATAGTTAAGGATTCAATTTGGCTACAAACTCTAAAAATGTGAAAAAACATACAGATTCCATTCGCAAGTGTACTAGAGGGATTAAAAACAAAATTCTGAGCTGTATAAACACTATCATAAGATATATCGAAGAAAGATTGTCATAGA
Source organism: Hystrix cristata (assembly GCA_004026905.1). Taxonomy (NCBI): domain Eukaryota; kingdom Metazoa; phylum Chordata; class Mammalia; order Rodentia; family Hystricidae; genus Hystrix; species Hystrix cristata. The sequence goes on from PVJO010015433.1 coordinate 29,458, forward strand.
CATGTTCATTCTCAATTTGCTAGTTTAGACAGCATCTTAATGTACTACAAGAACAAAAATAACATCTATTCCTTCTCTGTCTCTAACATGTGGCTTTGCGTGTGAAAATTTAAAATATACAAAAGATATGACAATACCTCAAATGTTATCAGCACATTCTTTCAATAATTAAGGTCTTCTAATCCATATTGTTGCATACAGTATTCTCCTCAATTGGCTAGTTTTTAAAAGAGAATACAACAGTGCCCCGATCTCACATATAGTAGTAATGCTAAAATCTGATAGTCAGGTATTTTAAATCCTTTCTGAGCACTTAGATGAAGAGAAACTTTAAACTAGAAGTTGTAGGACAGAAAGATGATCATATGTGGTTTCTGAGAGAGACTGCGCCTCTGTCGGGGACATAGCGTGTTGATAACTGTTGCACTAGTCATGGATGTATCCTAAAGGGAACACAAATGTACCTACTCTGGGGTTAGAGGAAGAAAAAATTACCTTCAGAAGGTAGCATGGTGACGATAGCTTTTAACTTGAGCCTTGGAAGATAGCTTGCGAAAGAGACTGGATGCCGGGGGAACAGACTGATCAAAGGCGTGATATCCGAAATGCAGAGCGAACCCTGTAGAAATCATAACCAAGGAAAGATTGCTGGAGGGATTTGTTCATTTGCTGTGCCATAGGGTCTCACTGCAAGGTTCTGGCCTTATTCCATTGGCGTGGTGGCTGTTAATTTTGATTAGCTTAGGGGACTGATCTGTTTACTACATATTTTGAGTCAGAGAAACATGGAAGTCTCTCATGTGACATTATTAAGTGTGATGTGTAAAGGGTGCTTTACCGTCATTTAATAGAAAGAAAAATTGATTTTTGGACAAGTAACAAGTCTTTCATACTCTAGGAATTGGGCTGAAATCTTCAAATACTTCCTTTATTGAATAATTATTCTGTATCTCACATAGATTTATATTATCTAAGCAGCAGTGCATGGTGGACCAACATTCTTGTTTTATTTATGAATTGATGTTTGCATGCATTTGTGGCAATTACTAAGTTATACTTGACTTTTTCTGTCTTTGGCCACAAGTACAAAAAGAATTTCAAAAAGTGACATAACACATCTGCCCAATTTTAATTAGAGACTAATGAAGACACAATTAAATTTTAAAATAGGTAAAAAAAATCTATATAATGTTCATTCCTGATATATTTTTAGTTGTATTGGACCAATCTATCCTGAAATGCATTAGTGGAATAGCAGTCACGGTAAAATTTTAGAAGTTGTTAATATTTCAAGTTTTGATTTTTCCCACCTTATTTTGCCCAAGTTTTATTGCATACTTTTACACTGTGCAGTATGGCCTTTACGTTTTCTTTGTCCCCATCATAAGAGGAAGAAATAACTTCAATGGAGCAGGACAATGACCATCTCCATATAACTTTATCTATCATCTTTAACAAAATATTTAAAAACGTACAGCCAGCAGGTCAATGACCATGATGATAATGGTGAAAATGATAGTTTGCTTTATTCTGAAAATGATGATGAACTTTTATAGAAAAACAGCAGAAGTAAATAGAAGAAGTTTTACATTAGAGGAATGGGCAAAAAAATGAAAAACTCATCACTGTTTCTCAATAAATATTCAGGGAGTATGTTCAAGGTTTATATTTTTTGTATTCTTTAATACTATCTTATTTTCTATGCTGTTTCCTGAAAAGGAATCTATAGATGACTTAAAGGAAAATCATGTTTAACAGAATCTAAGATTAATCCTGTACGAAATTTTCTGTGTTTAAGCATTCATTATATTTTTATTAGTACCTGTTTGTGCTATATAATGTTCCGTTCTGTATGGGGAGTTGGTACATGTACACAACACATCTTAATCCCTTTTTTCACCTGTTTCCCTCCCCTCCAACTCTTGATTCCCTTCGATTCCTGAAAGATTTATCTCCCTACATCTATTATCTATCTTTTATTCTGCTCTCTATTTATAATTTCCTTTCACATATAAAAGAAACCACACTTAATTCTTTTATTTGTATTCAGTCCTTTAAATGACGCATTTGAGTACTTTGCTTAAGCCCGCTTATAATGAGCATAGTATTCTCTTAATCTTTCAGGTGTATAACACACACACACTAATTAGCATTCAATTTAATTTTCTTCTTTGTCTTGATAAAATGAAAATTGAAAATGCTATTTTAAATTTACTTGCTCAGCATGCAATTATTGATAGTAGCACCGTGCTCATAATTGGTTCTGGATTTAAAGAGTACAATAAATGCAGTTAAATAAGAACTTTTTTTTTTCTTTTTCAACATATTTCTGACCTTTATTTCTTCACTTAGATTTTTCCAACTATTAAATAACAAAATGTCAGGCATTTCATTAGCATCTTAAAATGTACCTTTCTTTTTATTTTAAATTTTTTTATTATTTTTACCAAGAACATGTATCGGTACATTGTATACATAATGATTCTATTGCCGTATCATATGTTAAAAATCGCAATGTCACAATTATGGAAGGATGTCCTCAATTGTCTCAGGTAAAAGTATAAAAAGCCTATGTACAATGTTCAAGTGAGTTTCTAATTGAGCAGATATATAGGTCTGTTTTCCTGTTGCTTGCAGAAAATACATGACGCTGCACCTCCAGGAGAGGTATAATTAGGCTCAGGGTTTCAGGGTTCAGTCCATAATCATCCGGCTCCAAGGCAGGAATGTCACAGCAGAAGGGCATGGTAGACCACTTCCTACCACCAAGAAGCACAGCACAGGGGACTAGCATCCGTGTGAGATACACCCTCCAAAGACATAACCCCAGGGTCCCCTCTCCTGGGGTGGGACCCTGCTGGGTTGACCACCTTGAACATCAGTGGATTCATCCATAGTGAGTACAGTACCCCCACGAAACAGTCACCTCCCAGCAGTCTCTCAGTCCACTCAAGTTGACAATTAAGATTAACTGGCACAGAAGGGCTAGCCAAGTTGACAATTTCTTAATTATTTGTAAAGATTTTTTTTTTATTTTCTATCTCTGTGTATTTTTTCTTTTATAGCATCATAGAATAAATCTTACATTTTCTAAATTTCTGAAATGAATTTGTATTAAGGTTTATATCTTAAATGTCCCCCAGAAGTCTCCTGTGTTTGGAAGGTGATTGGATGAGGGCATTCTACTCATCAATGGACTCATCCACTGAGGATTTCACAGCTGAATGTGCATTAAAGGAGGGACCTGGTTGGAAATGGGCCACTGTGTGGCAGGGGTGACCTAGAAAGGGTGTGTTCTAGAGATGTTTGCTGATTGCCAGGAGGTGAGCTGCTGTCCTTCAACAGCTCCCTCCACACGGTGCCTTTGTCTTCAAACAAGAAAATCTTGGGCCGAGCCACTGAAATTGTGGCCAAGTAAAGCTCTTCTCTAAGTTGTGGGTGCCAGGTATTGAGTCTAGCAACACAGACGCTGACTGATACATTTTGCTTGCATATACATTGAATTTCTAGCTATTCATTTACTGTATTTATCCATTTAACAAACTTTTACTTTTTACTCTGCACTGTACTGCTTGCCACTAAAAACCACTTCAAAAGGTGCACTTCCCTTCAAGACACTCTGAATTTAGGAAACGGAAAAGTAAATGCCCAATATAGCAATGTATGTTTGACCTTATTTTACATGGTCTGCTAACCTTTCCATTTGAATCACAATATTTTTCTATCCAAATGGCCTATTTTAAAATGACTTTTAGGGGGTTGGGGATTTAGCTCAAGTGGTAGAGTGCTTGGCTGGGAAGCGCAAGGCCCTGAGTTCGATCCCCAGCACCAAAAAAAAAAAATAAATAAATAAATAAAAATAAAATAAAATAAAATGACTTTTATTGAATTAAATTATATTAGAATCGGGCTGGGGATTTAGCTCAGTGATTAGAGTGCTTGCCTTGCAAGCACAAAGGCCTGAGTTCGATCCCCGGCACCACAAAAAAAAAAAAAAAAAAAAAGATGGGAACGAAGGTGTTTGTTTCTATGTTTTCTATGTGGCGACTGTGCCACATTGATTACACTGAGAATGCAGGAGCAATTCACTCTGTGTACAGCCGGGTCTACCCATCTCTTGTGCATATGCGTGGGAATGATCCTGTGTTTCATGCAATGGCCAGCAGCCGACTCCTAATCACTGCACTTGATCTTAGCCAAAAGGCCAAGAAGCAATACTCCCAATCATGGCGCACCCCTCTTACAAGTGACATTAAATGGGCACTGGGCAGCATTTGTAAAGTGCTTGTCTAGACCTCGCTTGTTCAACTCTGTGGACCAAGCATCATGCTTTCTATCTTCTATCCCATTTGTTTCAGTCCTAAATTATTAAAGAAATGAACGTTTCATTTAACTTCTTACACATTTTAATAAATTCGTTATCATAGTCGTACCACAAGACTCGGGAAACAGGCAATAATATTGTTAATATAAATTAATCTTTTCCCTCTAAGATTAATTTACATAAAAAGCTTTTAAAATGTTAGTATTTTTCTAACTTATTAAATTTTGTAGTTTTACCTTACAAAACTGTGAAAGGAATACTAATTACGTGTTATTACTATTAGTCCTAAAAAATAGATTATAAAGAGGTTAGCATTTATTAAACTCTTAGAAGATAAATGCATTTAACCACTCTTACTTTAGATATTTTTTTTTATTATCCTTACTACACATTTTGGTCTTGAGAAAACCTTCTAAATTGTCTTTCGTATTTACAATATTTTAAATGCCTTCTGGTTTAATTAGTTTTCCATTAGTTAATATTTCATGAATTTTACCGGAGTGTTTTTTTTTAAAGTTATGATACCAGTAGAGTAAAATGGAGAAAATCTGAATAATTATTGAAAAGAGTAAGTTTCTTTTGTTATGGGAAAAAATAAAGTTAGAACCTCTGGATTTACAGTCTGCTGCGATCACATACATGTCAGATTGACTCTCATTCCCTCTTCATGTCTCTTTGCACGACAGGCTAGGCAGCCTCTGGAGTGTGGATCCTGTTTATGCTCCATGTGACGAGAGTGAGAGAGAGAGAGAGACAGAGAGACAGAGAGAGACAGAGACAGAGAGAGAGAGAGACAGAGAGAGAGAGAGACAGAGAGAGAGAGAGAGACAGAGAGAGACACAGAGAGAGAGCTCCGAGATCCTATCATCATCTTTCAGAGTCTCTCTTTGCAGCCCTTCTCCTATATGGCTAAGTGCTCTCTGGCTCCCCAGTGAGTCTCAAAGGTTTTAGACCCTCTTGCGAGACCACCCCTGGGGAATGCTGATGAATTAGAGTCCCTTAGGGCCTCTGACGCAGCAGTTACTCTAACAGACCTGCATCGGTGCCTCCTCAAGGGCAAGCTTGCCAGCAGTCTGTCCCCACGTCCCCAGGGGCGAGAAATACAGAGAAGCGGCAGAAAAGTGAGAGTCTGAACTAAAGGTTTCCTTGTCTCTTGGTGTTTATCTTCTGGGAATGGGGGAAATTACCTTTTGGATCCGGCTGAAGGAATTCCTTATTTCCACAGTAGACACTGAACAAATTTGTTCTTTGAATTTTTCTCTGAAATTTGCCTTACTGAAAACCTCCTTGTGTCCTTGTGTTGAAAATGTGAGCCAGGACCAAGCCACCTGGCCTGATTCTGAAAGTTTTACTTTTTTGAGGCAGCAATTAATGTGGAGCCGTTTTTACCTAGAGGTGTTTGCTGCTTTTTAAAACTAACTGCATATAATTAGATTTAATTGTAGAAAACAGCATAAATTTATCTATACGTGGATGAGAAATGAGCCCCGTTGCTCAAAGTATTATGCATTAGCTTTAGGATCTAAGGGCCATACTCTGGCACTGTATTCTGCTCAGTTCCTTTACATGTACTGACTCAAATTCCATCTAATCAGTATTTTATCTCATCAGTAAAATAAGGTAAGTAGCCCTAGAAAGATACGTAAGTTGTTTAAGTTTACTAAACTAGTGTATTATGACGTTTTCTTTCAAACTCATACTAGTTCTAAACTAATTCTAACTTCGGTGTTACTCTCCTTTCTCTGACAATTCTTGGTAGTTCCCTTTTACCTTTTTTTGAGGGAAAAGTGGGGACACAGTGAGTGTGGGAAAGTTAAAGCTTTATAAAATAACTATTTTATCATTAAAAAAAAAAGTATTTGTCCGCAAACAAGTACTTTACCCCTAGCCTGGAGCGATGGTTCTCCAACTACACATACAAATGACCTGAAGAGCTTTTTAAATGTGGTCCCCTCCTTAGAATTTCTGAATTAATGGGTCTGAGTTGTGACCCATTACCTGAGGAGCAGAGACCTCAGGTGAATGTATCCCTGACCCTGACAGAAAAATGTGGTAGTTACCAACCTGAAGGGGCTCAGAGTCTAAAGAGAGACATATTTCACCTTGGATTTGTCTCTTTTTCTATTAGAGACAACTTAAATCAGTGGAGATGTTGGATAGAAGGATCCTGCTTCTCAAAATGAGATATCAGTGTGAAAGTAGCATCAAGACATCACAAATCCCAGACTTAACGCTTTAAGCTGTCTTGGTGATGTGTGGGATTTTTTTTTTTGTTTTGTTTTGTTTTTTTTTTTGTTTTATGGGTTTTTGTGTGTGTGTGTGTGTGCTGGGGATCAAACTCAGGACCTTGTGCTTGCAAGGCGAGCACTGTAACCACTGAGCTAAATCCCCAGCAATGTACTGTTATTAACTTGCCTGATTTTGTGTTTTTCATAGTTTCAATTATTCCATGAACAGGAAATGCCTTTGTTTGTTTCCAAAAATTATTTGGCTTGTAACAGGAAGACTTCAATAATTCATTGATAATTAAATAATGAAAGAGTTGTACAACACATACATCGCCATAAACCACTCTTTAAATGGTTCATTGTTGAATCTTCAGTTGTGTCCAAAAAGTCTGTAAAGAAGACATCCCTATTTTCCACAGAATCATTTTAAAAAACCACTTATATTTTAATTATTAGAGGCAAATTCAGCATATTCAGCATCTTTGAGGATGTTGTTACAGAAGTTATTCTGAACAGAAAGAATCAAACCATCAAAATCACTAAAGAGACACAGAGAAACTCACATCTGTCAGAGGCCGGGCTTCCCATACTGACGAGTTGGGTACGTGTGGGATTAATTAGGAGAACAAAGATCTGAAAGAGGAAGCAGCATCCAAAATGTGACAATATATCACCATCAGACTAGGGTCGGATATAATGGTTATTGAAGAGCTTTTTCCTGGACATTAGCACAAGAGTTTGGGAAGATGACTTGTTGATGGTCAGCCCAGCATGAAGAAGTATGCAAGAAAATTTTGTGGTAAAAATGTTGAGTTGTATTTTATGATGAAGGGAGCATAAGAATAGGGACACCTGTTAGGATGCATGCGTAGACTTCCCGGAGGAATGTGTAAGGCGGGCCCCAGTAAGACTGCTGAAATAAGATCACAGATGGACTGAGAACGGGACTCCAGGGTACAGCACAGGCAAGTGGCAGTAATGTGTCTTAGAGGAGGGAGGTAAAAAACACAATTCTGAGGTTTTGAGCTTGCATATGGTGGCAGGACAGTTAACAGAGATATAGATACCTTGGAGGAAAGTTGGTACAGGGGTTAGGTGGACTTTTGGCTTCACCGGCTTCCGGTTCCCTCCCAAGGACTGGTGATGCACAGACTGGGCCATGAAGGTGAGGCCTTGGATCTGGGAATGGACCCTGGCCCTTTCCGCTCCATCACTGTCCTGCCCTGCTTCCTGGCCAACATGAACACGTTACCTTTGCTCCACCACACCCTTCCGCCATGATGTCCCTGCCTTGGAGCCAGCCAACAGTGGACTGAAACTTCTAAAATCGTGGGCAAATTAAAACTTCTCCTCCTTTAGGCTGCAGGTATCATGTATTATGCCTGTACGGTTGATCTGCTTTGTTGATTTACTTGGAGAAAATCCTGGTAATGGTGTCCAGTAGGAGGTTGGACTGATTAAATAGATATCGTGGCCCGTGATGCCTCAGGGATGTGAGCCATCTGAATATTCCAGCAGCCACTTGTGAGTCCTCTGTGTATACCTCGTGGAAGCAAGGTCAGCTGATGTCCTTTTAGAATAGAGAAAGAGTCTTGGGAATGTCAATGGAGAATCCCCAAATAAGGTGTCATTTTCTCTAGTATGCATTTCCATCAGAGTATTGCATAAGGCAGTAGCTTACCAGGGAGCCGCATTTTACAGGAATTTCAGGAAGAAATGAGCTGAACTTGAGCTTACAAATGACTTTATCCATTCTCCAGTAATGACTTTTATGAAACACTTTATTTTCACATCACGTGTTGTTTACAATTTCTCCATGTATTTGTTTTTTGCGTTGTGTCCACTGCTGCTTTCCTCAGCCTTGCTATATTTAATTAAAACCGTAGCCATCTCTGCCTAACACTGGTGTGTAGTTAATGTAGATTGCTTTATTTTCTTCGTATTTTGCTTCTTGAAAAAAATAATAAAGGTCTCCTCTTTCCCACAAATGAGTTCTCAGATTTCTTGTTTCTATTATATACTTAATGCTTCAATAGCTTTGAAGCACTTTTTTCTGTGAATTTGCCATACATGTATTTTATTTTCATTTCTCAGATTTAAATGACTGTGCTAAACTCAGATCTTCTTCATTTCTTATTATCATTAGTGCCATTAGAAACAGAGTATTGAATTTTAGAAATAGATCTAGCTTCTTCTAGCATAGGTTTTCCAACGAGAGCCCAACCCAAGCCAGCGTTTGTATATAATGGCAGCTTTTGCAAAGCTCTTAAATAGAAATGAATTATCTAGCAGACAAACAACCAAGAGACAGTTTGACATGATTGGCTATGGATCGTGGTTTTTTCCTTTCTTAAGATCCTAACAGATTTGGAAAGATGTACGTAAACTGAAAGAGGAGTACGTTATTGAGTATTTTTAGAATACCTTTCTTACTCCTAATTTTGCAGTCTGGAAAGACTGTTTATTGAGCATCTACGGTTTGTAGAATTATTTGGGTGATACAGAGGTTTCCTATGTCCATGTGGAGATTATTTTAATAGATAAAACATTTCAATCATTTTATGTGGACACTTTCTACTTAATTATGTGGACATCTGAGAAGGGATAAGCTGTTAATTTAACTCAGTGTTATGTCTTGTGTCTAGATGTCCCCCAAAGCCTCATGCAGTCATAGGAGGGGCTTTTTCCAAGGCGACTGAATCTAGAGTATTGACTGATTCATGGTGCAATGCCAGGATTAAAGATACTGAGATTAAGAGTGAATGATGACTAAATTGGCCCACTGATTGGTTTGGCACCACCCTAGACCCGGCAGCCTGGATAAGGGATAAGGGGCAGAGAGAAGCTGCTGAGGCCCCTTGCTTGCTTTGCCACCGTCTGTCCGCCATGGACAGTTTCTCTCTGTGATGCACCTCTGCCAGGGCACCCCGCCTGGGAGCCAGCCGGTTACAGGCTGAAACCTCTACAAACCATGATCCAAATACACTTCCCTTCTCTAAACTTTGGGTGTTGATATTTTGTCTCCACAATGACAAAAATAGCTACAACACTCAGCAAGCAATAACTTTCTTGGGAAATGTGAAGACGTTACTCTGTCAGTGGGATGAATCCACGTGGGACTCCTTGAGAGATACTCCCTTCTACCTCTACAGGCTTAGGGGGAGAAAAAGAATATTCCAGAATGACCCTCAACTTCACTTCCGTTAGCAAATCCATTGACTCAGTTTAATTTTTGAGCATTCACAGTGTGCCGACTGCTGTCTAAATTGCAGCTTCTCAGGGAAGGGCGCCCAGCGGCACCCCTCACCCTGGACGCGTGTTCCGGAACTTCTTGTTCCTTTGTCACATGAGACTTGCCTCAGGTTTAAAGACCTTCTGGGGGATTTTTTCGTTAAGGAAGTTGCATGAGGCAGGCACGTGGTCATTTGGTCTGCCCGACATCCTCACCAATCCCAGTGACTAAACACTAATCAATATGAACATATGCTGTCATGCTTTTTGGTAGCCTCAAGACCTGGACTGTGATTTATTTGCTCAATAAATGTGTATTAAGTGAACTAATAAAACATGTGAAGATAAATAAGTTACATCGCTTCTTTGGGGTTTAAATCTAATCCATGTGAAATACATTTCATGAGCAGCTGTCCTCTATAGCATGGTTCTGTATTCAAGTAGCCACTAACTGTCACCATGAACAAGGTCACTTGCCCACTCTACAGCTTCTTTAAATATAAATCATCAACCTTGCATCAGCCCCACAGAATGCTGTGTGGATTACAAAATGAATATATAGTCACAAGGGATATGTACTTAACGAGTAACGAATAAAAGTATACTCTCACCAGTTTGACACATGTATGTTGAAAGGTGCAGTTAACTTTTAACTCTCTCTCATAATACTTTTGATCTGGTTCTGTGGTAGTAAGCAGATCATTAGCTAAATATGTTTTACTGCAGAATAAAAACATCTGTATTTTCCAGCCTCACTTTCCAATAGGCAAGGCCATAGGACTTCCAAAAGGTCAGAGGTTAATAAGAAAAAGCGTCCCATGGCAGTTCCTGGGAGCCTTCCTTAAGAGACAGTAACCATATGCCCATTCTCCCCTCTTTATCCCTTCCCTTATTCTGCTCTCAGAAACACAGAGGCTGCCATCTTGGACTGCGAGATTGTTTACATGCAGTAGACAAGAGGTAGTAGGAACCTGGAACCCTGGTGTGTTGGCCCCTGCTCCCTGGTCACATGCTTGCCCAGAGGGGAACAGTTTTTTGTTTTTTTGTTTTCTGTTTAAACCACTGTATCTTTGGGTTTTCCATCGCTCATAGCTGAACCGAATCGCACCTCCCAGGAGCCTACAGAGTAGCATGTTCGGTACCGCATCCAAGGCAGAGCACAGCTGTGCCATTGCAATTTGTAAGTGTAAATTGTAAGAGCTGTCTCATTTAAAATGAAATTTATCAGGCAGATGCGTTTTCAGTTTGCCATAATAAGTGAGAGAGGCCTTCCAGATGGATAAACCCAGCAAAGAAGCAATCTTGCTTCTGCCCAACCAAAGCGTACTTCTCTAATGACCCGGCACAACAGAACTGTCTCCTGGGCCCACTCTCTCGGGCTTCTGAATGATGATCACTGACTGCTTCTGGAGCAACGATTCCACGCCAGCCTGTGACCTCAGACCAGGCACTCGTCTGTTTTGGTTTTTGCTTCCATCCACGGTCAGCGTTAATTGAGATTTTCTCGTTATGTCCAAGGCAAGGCATCTGTCCCTTGACCTATCATTGATAATGTTCTTCTGTACATTCCTACTTGTTGTGTGTGTGTCTTTTCTCTTTAGATTACATGCCAAGAGTGTAAATGTCTTTTCAGGCTTTGTATTTCCCCTTGCACCTACCAATCTCCATAGATTGTACACGTCCAAAACATAGTGGATATCAAAACAGTTAGATCTTTAGAGGCATAAAAAATAAGGAATAATAATCAGATTCTATCACAAAAATAAGCAGTTATGACCTGATGGAAATTGGTTCTGTGAAAATTGCCAGAGTGAAAACATGTATGTGTTTTAGTTTGGTGGGAAGGCGAGAGCACTTGAAGGTTTGAAAACAGAGAAGTGACCCAAGAATGGAGAAAATCGATACTGTATTTTCTAAAATGCCAAACGTAATTTAGTTTGCCCAATTCTGAATGTTTCAATAACATGATTTAAATATCTTATTAGTAGACATTTTACATCACTTTAAGCCATATGAATCTTAGAGTTTTGAATCCCTAATTTTTAAATGTAAATATATAAAAGATATAAATAATTCTACTCACTTTTCATAAAATTAACTGTAAACCTGGAATTACAGATGCAGTTTTATATGAATAAATCTAGTCAGTAATACATATGAGGTAGCTTGTGATCATTAAAAACAATTGCTTTCTAAATTCAGCTCACACTGTAATGGAATTACAAAAATGAAAGAATATATTCTCTCACTTAAACATAACTTGTTCTGGGACTAGGGATTTAGCTCAGTGGTTAGAGTGTGTGCCTTGCAAGCACAAGGCCCTGAGTTCGATCCCCAACACCAAAAAATTAAAAAAAAAAAACACACATAAAAATAAATAAATAAAATAAAACTAACTTCTTCTTGAAGATTTAGAAAATGTTAGATAAAATCCATTTTGCTCCTTAGGGGAAATAGAAATAAAACTTTAAAAAAATCCACGATCTGTGAATTTTTAAAAGATTTCCTAGGTATAAACATATGTTGTGCAAAAATATTTTAAAATGATGACATATATCTAATATTCTCCATACATTTGAAGTAATTTAATATTTTGCTCTGTGGAATTGTTTGGTAGTGATGAAGCTGTTACTCTGAAAAGTTATAAACATGTTGTTTTCCTTACTAAGAGTAATGAGTTAGTGTTACACAGAAGGGTGGTGTAGAGAAAAGTAGAATTTTTTTGTGGTTAGTTTTTATTTTCATGTATTTTTCTCCCCATCATCTCCCCATCATGAAATTCCCCATCATCTCCCTCTGATGGGCCCATAGAGGGACCAGAATTATCCAATTTATTTCTTTAGATTAATAAAAAGAGCAAATAAAACAGTTACCATGTGTATAAGGAGCACTTGAAAAAGTAAAAGTTTCATAGTCCAAAGTGGTTCGATCTTTGTGAATGGAAGAATCATTTAGTTCATTTGTCATTCACTTTACTTCTGTATTTATAAATGGAAACTTACTCTGTTTTCCTGGAAAGGAATGATGATGATAGGAAGCCGTCATGTGGTCCCAGAAGACAATAGGGACATTTCACCTTTACTCCTCAGAACCCGGTGAGTTCGATGGCGTCTTATTTCCCATGTACAGATGGACAAGTTCTAGCTGAGGAAGGTCAAGCGGCTGGCCCGAGTCGTGTCGGCTGGTGTCATAACAGCCGCGTTCCAAGCCAGAGTTCGCAGAAGACAGTACCTGGTCTCCACCTGGAGTGATCTATTCTGCTGGAAGGAAGCAGTACTTCCCTTTTCTCATCTTTTAATATCTTCCAGTCAGGACTGGAAGTTTGGGTCTTAGTGGTCATCTTTTTGCTGACCAGCACCAAGAAAAGTAGACTTTCTCTGTCCACTCCAAAAGCGGAAGAAGACCCTCAATCCTGGGATTTCACTTCCGGTTCTAATCTTCCCAGTGTTCGCATAGCACCACCACGAACTCTAACTCCTAGAATGAGAGGCCCCAAACTCAGTAAGTCCAGGGCCAGACGTTGATTTTTTGGGAAAAGCTAGAAATTTAAATTTCAGGGTGTATATTTCTTAATAAATATATTTAAAATGTTAAAACAATTTAAGATATTTTACTTACATACTTTATTTAAAAGATATCATATGTGCAATTGTAGAACTTGTATGGTCCATAGAAAAATAATGCAAATTTTAAATTAGTCTTTACTATAGAAATGGTAAGTAGATAGAAGGATTAAGTGCTATTACTTTGCCCAGGAGAATTGACTATAGACTGAATTTTTTGAGTCAGCTGGTATTTTAAGAGATTTTGGAATCTTGCCATGGCTGTTCTGATTTTAGACACCATATTAAAAATTATTGCCAACATGTCTAAAACTAGATAATCTTGTTAATTTAGTTAATAACGTTCCTAGCAGATACCTTTGGGGATTCACCTACAATGTAATAATGGAGAGAAGCAGTGAAGCAATAGTTTGTCCATTTTCGTTTTGTTTTGTTTTGTTTTGTTTTGTTTTGTTTTGTTTACTTTTTGTGGTGTCGGGGAGTGAACCCAGGGCCTGCCCACTGAGCTACATTCCCACCACTTTCGATTTTACATCTTGAGACAGTTTCATTAAGTCATTAACTTGCTGAGGCTTGGCTGGAACTTGCAAACCTCCTGCCATCGACTCACAGAGTTCTGAAGTTACGGATGTTTGCCAACCGGCCTAGCCTAGGTTGATTGTCTATTTATACAATTTTCTTCAATCATAAATTTAAATTCTCAAGAAAAATCACGAAGCATAAGTCTTTTATGTTTTTCTTTCAGAATATATGCTGGTATATCTTAAGCAGCAATGCAATTTAATTCCTAGTGTATTTCTTTAATTTTATTTTTGAAATGCAACTGGAAGAGTGTATTTATTTAGGTTAAATGAAACCAGAAAAAATACAAGAAATATAGAAGGCAAAAATATTACTTAATAGTAGCTGATACATATGTATTTGAGACATTTCCTTCTTCCACTTAGTCCTCTCCTTCCCCTTTTTCATTAGTTCTCTCACATTACACAATGCTAGAAAACAATATCCTAGAGAGTTTGCCACTCTGTGAGCGAGAACATATGTTTGCTTTGCAGACTTCCTTTATTTTCAGTGCATAAAAATGAGAAGCATCACAGTTTTCTGTTTCCCAGAAGTGCCTTCTAACATTTTATTATGTGAAATCTGTTTCTGTCTTGAAGTTTAATTGATCCCAAGTCACCATTTAAAATTTCAGGATACTTGCTGCCATGACCAATAATATTGTCATACGTGGAGAGGTACAGAGTATTCTCACGGCAAACCTGGACTCTCTTCTGTTGACAGTTTTTGTTTGCGTGGTGCAAATAATGTACTGAATAAAGAAAAATCAGAGAACTCAGAGGGTAAAGCATTATTGCCTTCCTGCTAACTTTTCACTGCCCTGAAAATGATATGAGCATCACAGAATTCTGTTCTAGCTAGAGCCAAGTAACTGGATATTCGCTTTGTATTTGTCCTTTCCCACATGCTGTTAACTGCTCTCAGTCACACCAGCTCTGACGGCCACTTGGGGAGAGGGCCAAGGCAGAGGCAAGTGTTCACATGAGCCCCACAGAGATGTCCCTGCCCGCCACGCCTGACCAACTCTTGGAAGTAAGGCACCTGTCCATAGCTCTCTTAATGCTTTTTTTAAGCTGATACACTTAGAATTTCAGCACTATCGCTCTGTCTGTTTACTTATTTACTTATCTGTGGTGGAACAAACTATAATGATTTCTCACATCTGCCTTTTTTGTCCATTTCGTATCTGCTCAAGGCCCATGTACCTCGGAGTGGGCCACCCAGAGTGATTTGAGAAGATTGAGCTGTTCACACACGGCTCCCCTCGTGTTCGCAGCACACCCACCGCCCTGGCATTGTGAATCAAGGCTATATTTTGTGCTGTTTTATTGTGAAAACAGCATTAGCAGGTGACTGTACTGTCATCGTTTCTGATGTGTTTTATGAGAGGTTGGCCTGTCTGCTCTTGTACTGACTGACACCACTCTCTCTTCTTCCTCTTGTTCATTCTCAAACTTGTCCATGTGCTCTCTGTGATATACAGAGAAAATAGAGGTGATTTGTATCTCTTTTCTTTTCCTATTTTTTTCTTTTTTCTTTGCATGAATCTGTTCAGGTTGGCAGAATTTTATAAACAATAACTCTTTTTTTTCTCATAAGTTATATGGGGTAAGCCAGGAAGAAGACAAGAAAAATTCCAAATTCAGAGCCTGTACACTAAAACCTACA
>PVJO010015434.1:0-44753 GCA_004026905.1 Hystrix cristata
GAGTTACTGGTGATGAGAACGGCGAACTGGTGGTATGAATTCCTAGAGTTTTTCCTTTTCTCTTACTTTCTTTATTGTTATTAAATGACTTAATTAATATTTGTGAGTGGCTTCTTGTCTCCTTCCCTGCGAATCGAGCCCTAAAACACTAAGTCCGTGCACGGCGACAGCAAGCATTTACCTCCTTGCTGTTACAAGGCAGATCTATTGAACCCTTCTGGGTCATCCCACCAATGACAACTCTCTTCTGGCCAGAGCCGCCTCCTAACAGCAAGTCAGCTATACTGGTCCCACGACCTCATCGCCTTCCAAAGTCTCACCAGGAGAGCTTTGAGCTTTTAGGGGGCATGTATATAAACCATAGCAATTATGTATCCTGTTTGCTATATCTTTTACCACCCGGCATTTAAACACACTCATATTTTGCTAGATTAATGGATGTAACATGATAACATATTTTACTTTAACCTACATTTCTCTGACCAATGAATTTGATGGTTTTCTATATGGTGCTGTGTCGGTTTTAAAGTGTGAATATGTAGCCCAAGTGTTTTAATTATTATAAGTTTTACATCTAAGAAAACCAATTTTGTTCTCTAAATTGAATATTCAGGTATAACAAAAATATTTTATAGTGATAGTGTAAATAATTTGAAATATTTTAAATAGCTTTACATAGTTCTTAATAAATCTTCATTGTCAACATGTGGTTCAGAAGTGATCTTTTCAATATACTATTTTTTTCAGTTAGCTAAAAGCATTACATAGCTATGCTTACGTTATTTTTTTAAAATTGTTAATTATCTGAACCTATTCCTCTCATCTTGATAATACACATACACAAAATAATGTTGTAAAACATACTAAATAACAAACTAAAATGGTACATGAATCATTTTAAAAGACTATTTATTGAAATAAAATAATATTTATTGTAATTATAGGAATAGTTCCTTCTTGACCACAAAATTCAAGAAAACACTCTTATAGTCTCTAGTGTCCTCTATATTTCTTCAGTATATTTCTTCCCTACTACTAGTGGAAAATAACTGAAATAGTGAGTGAATCCTTACTATAAAGATGGTCCTGAAGGAAATAAAAGTGACTTTATTAGAAAATATGAAACAAAAAACTGTTTTAGTATTAAAGCCACATGCATGCAGTATAAAAAGTTGGAACTAAAGAGAAAAAAGATTACATAGTCATTGACTATGTTAAATAAATCATGACTTCACAGATTTGTGGAATAGAGGTATGCCTTCAAGCACATGTAACATGCAATACCTTTTAGTAGCAAAATTTTCAATTTAGTAGAACACTAGAAAAACAAAAATGTACATAGTAAAACAATTCAGAGTTACTAAAACTTAACCCAAGTAAAAAAGATAGCCTAGATCTTTGGGATACAAGAACAAAAAAGGCTAATTATCTAAAATTCACAAAGATAAATTTGTTATCATTTGGAAATTGTGGTACTATAGCACTAAGTGAAGAGTAATAATAAAACAGCTAAATTCTATTTTATTTCTTCTGAGTTGAAGAGAGAGTTATATAGTTGAGATTAGGTGGTCTGCTATGAATAAGTGTATTCCACTCGCATACAAGGCTTTTTACTAGGTAAGGTGGCATTAAGGACAAAAAGATAATGCTGATTTCTACTTTTGGATTCTTTTTTTTAAATAAAAGAAGGAAATTTATTTGAAGATGGGGAAAGGGGAAAGAGACTACAGAGATCAGACAGCTAGTCTGGATGAGCAGGGAGCATTAAAAAGTTAGTAATTCCCCTTTCATCTTACTTTTCTTTTAACCTTCTTATTTATCCCCCTTTTCCCTATCTAGTTCTCTCTTTTGAATACTGTCTCTCTTTTTTCTTTTTTAAACAAAATATCTATTCTACTCCTTTGTCCTTATTTACAGTTATGGTTTCTCATATGAGAGAAACAATTCGATGTGTACTAATAACTGTCTGATTTATTTCACTTAAGAGTATGTTCTCCAGGAACATCTATTTACATACAAATGACTCTAGTTTATCCTTTTTTATGGCAGTGCAGTACTCCATTGTGTAGAAAAACCACATCTTTTTTAGCCATTCATCAGTTGTTGGGCATTTAGGTTGTTTCCAAGACTTAGCTATTACAAATTGTGCTGCTATGCACATGTTTGTGCATATATTGTTGCAAATAGGGAGGGGTGGGTGAATGGAAGGGAGGGGAGGGGAAGGGGGGAAGAGGGGGGGAAACCAAGATGTATCATGTACAGGTACAAAATAACCATGTTGATTTTGATCATTATGCATACAGTGTACCAATACATGTTCTTGGTTAAAAAAAAAAAAAGTCAGTAATTCCTACTTTCAGATTCTTATTTTCATTTACTTTTTCTACTGTCTTCAGAGGCCTTAGAGGAGTAGGATTAGAGTGATCGTACATTATTATAGATTATAAGAAATTTTAATAGTCCCTTAATTCTGAAATTGGATATTGAATGTACTGTGAAAGATCTAAATGAACATATAAATACTTCTCTAAATTCCTGAAAATAGGGGCTGGGGATTTAGCTCAGTGGTTAGAGTGCTTGCCTTACAAGCACAAGGCCCTGCCTGAGTTTGATCCCCAGCACAACAACAGCAAAATAAATTCCTGAAAATATTAAGAACAAAATAGATACACTTCCAGCCATCAGGAAAAAAAAAAAAGGTACTGTTTTCATAATAGCATATTTCTGTTCACAACACTCTCATTCCCTCAGGGAGGCATAAATATGACAGGTAATTTTTAAAAATAATTCATGCTTTTATTTTGAGCATATATTTTATGTTATCTGTGTATATTCAGAAATTTTAAATAAGATGTATTTGTATTTTTAATATAGTTGGGTTATCTGCTAATGTTCATTCATTAAGTCTAAATAACTAGAGTCACATATTTTTCTTTGTATTTCATTGTACAGATCTTATATTTATGCAGCAAGGAAAAAGATAAGGCAAATGAGGAAAAGCATTTCTTTTCTTTTTTTTCTACCCATTACATGTTATATTTCACATCAGCAAGGATCTGATTGATTATAGATTACTCAACAAACCATCGCCAGCAAATTAAAACAATTCATTTGACCTATTGAACATGATATAATTATTTCCCACAAATTAGATCCCTAAGTAGTTTTTACACAGAAAGTACAACAGAATTGTTTGATACACCTGTAATTGGAATATCTCATCTATTAATATCCATTACTGACACAAAATAGTTACTTTCATTTTGAGAATGTGAAATGGCTATTCAAAATGTCCATATCCATACACCTAAAGAAATGAATAGAACTAAAAAATGCACATCATTTAAATCTTTTATTGACCCAAAAATAAGGAGTATGTGTGCAAGTATAGTGATAGCATAAATTAAAAGGAATATTTTATTGTTCATAATAGCAGTTTAGTTTATTAAACAAGAAATATTTATTTGATAAGACATAGTTCACACTATTTGATGATAAGATGAAAATAAAGAAGCAAATAATACTTTTTTATATGGTTTTCAAAATAAATGGTTTAGTGCTTAAAAAGATGTTAGGGTCAAGAATTTCTAGCTGGAAAATGTAATACTGAATGCCAAGTTCATGGTATTCAAGCTCTTTTGCTTTAAATGTCAGGGCTGTTCACTTGTATCAAGAACTAGACTGAAAAAGGCAGTCAAAGAAATAGAAAACAGAAATGAAATCAAATCTGACATATAGAAGAGCAGAACAGAGTATTGTGAAAAATCACATCCTTCACCAGAAAAGAAAAGACTTATAATTTTAATAGGTTAGTTTGTTTTTAAACTTACAGTCTTGAAGTCTAAAATGTAAACATTGTGATAATGAATCATATTTCTGTAAAATCTGACTTCTGTAAAATAAAATTAAATGATTGATTTGTCATTGTATAATCAAAAGTTATAAACAGTATTTCTCCAGAAAGAAAATGTACAGTTTTTCACTTAGTTTTTAATATGATTTTTCTTATTTGCCTTTTTCTCTTCCTCCTGTGAACATAAGAGTCAGTAACACTTTATCTAACCTTTGCGAAAAAGTGGCTATTTAAAATATTGCTAACTGACACTCTATTTCTCTTTAGTCTAAAAAAGTCAGGGAAGGTATTCCTGTTGTATCCCATTGTTTCAAGCAGGAAATATGTTTTAAGTTATATCAATGGCAACATATGTATTCAAGTATTTTTATATATAAACTACTTACTTTATGTACCATATAGTTCGTTTTTCAAAATTTTATTTTAGTTTTGTTGATGTAATGTGTGATAATATACTGAAGTAAAAAAAAAATAATGGAGGACATGAGAAAGAATATGGTGTAATATACTATAAGAGCACATGATAATAACATAAAAATTTTTTCTCCAATTTAAAAAAAACCCAAAATCTCTGTAATTCTTTTCCTTCCTACTATGTCCATTACTATACAAAGGTATATTACTCCTTCTTATACATAATGTGCTTCAGTATTAGATATTGTCAATATCGCACTTTTATATTTTAGATCAAATTATGCTTAATTTTAAGAAGTTATTTTATTAGCAGTTAGACTATAAAAATAATAGGTATCTTCATAGACTACCAATAATATTCTTTAAAACACTTATAAATAAAAATGTATCAGTTTCTATGTTATAAAATAAATAAAGGCCCAAATTGAATCAAATATATATTCAAGTGAAATAAGTTCCTTATTGCGTATCTCTTTTTGACTGCTTTGTCGCATTTGATAGAAAAGATTCACATAAGTTCTCATGACAATATTAAATACATGAAAGTTGAATAGCAAAGTGCCCCATTATGTACATTTTAATATTATATATAGTTTATGTGAGTAGAAGGCAAAAACAAATTTATAAGTTTACATGTGAAATATACAATATTAAGTCTAGGGATATAACTTATTAGTAGAGTGCTTGCCTAGCATGTGCAAGGTTCAGGGTCTGATCTATAGGACTGTAAAAACAATAACAATAATAAGGATAACATATAATTATCAATAATAATGATAATTATATATATTACATATATGTGTAATATATGTTTGCAATGTATTAACATATTATTTTCAACTCTAGATAAAATATAATCAATATAGAAAAATAATAAGTAATTTGATAGCCTGTATTTTCCATTGGGAGTACTTTTTAAACCGTGACTACAGGTTACAGTGCTAAAACTTATTTTATTTCCATTTTTAGACAAATTAAATATATGTATTTTAGACATATGTGTACCTGAATTTGTTTATTTGCTGTGTCATGGTGTTTTTGAAAGATTATTAGAGTCCATAATGATGGAAGGGCATCTCTGAGATAAGTTTTCTTAGGGCTCCTACAGACTCAAAGTTTCTTCAAGGGAATCATAAATGATTATATTTATAAAAACAAGAGGATATATGTATTTTTAATTTGATTCATCCAAAGGAAGGTTATAAAATTTTTTAGACAACACATAGGATAAAAAAACCAATAATCAAGTTAAAGAAATATTGTATTGGAATTTTAACTGGAAGTGATTGACATTGCATTGTGACTGAAATTGAATTACCAGATTTATTTGAATTTAAAAAGTCAGTTTTACAATGGGGCCAATAAAAATAGTAAGTTCATTCAAAAGACAATAAAATATAATTTACTAAAATACATTTGTTGCAGTTAATGTTTTACTTTAAGACATTTAAAATTATTAAAATATATAAAGTCTGTGGTTATTTAGATAAAATATTCAGGTTATTTTCTTTCGAGTTAAAACACCAGAGAAATCTACTAGATATACATATAAAATACTACTGATTATTAATATTTTCATACAATATGCACCAGTTAAATAAAGGGGAAATAGTTTTAAAAATTGCAATATTTTGCCATTGGAAATTGAAAAAAGATATTTTGATGGAATTTTAAACAATTCTGTATTTCATTCTCCATATGAAAATCTCTATAATTTTCAGTAATCAATGGTCACAAAGTATAATTTTTTTAAAGAATGAGTCCACACAAACTATAAATCTTAGTTCCACTAGGTAAAAAGAGCTATTTATAAACGTTAAGTAAAAGTGGTGGCAAAAAATTAGCCATATAGGGAACTACAGTTTATGGTAGTATCAGTGATAAATCCCTGGAATTACATTTGAAAAAGAGCTCCTGACTGCTGAATTAGACAAAATGGCATCTCAGAAAATTTTTTATGGAATAAATTAGTCATATATTTGATAGATTAAGAAATCTTAAATATTATAATCAAATATCTCAATATATAACTATAGAAAAGCATTTAAAATATAAAAAGTATTGAAATTTTTACAAATGTGCATTATAGTAATTATCTTTATGGTTTGTAACTTAAATATTAGTGGTCTGAATTGTTGTAATAATACCTTCTTTTTTTAATTTGACATCAATGAAGAACTCAATTCAGAGGAAATGAGAATTTTGCTTAATTTTTAAAGCAAAATTATAAAATGCTATTTGAAGTCTTTTTTAATTTAATAAGAATAAATATTATTAACAAAGATATAAATTTATACATTGCTCAAAGATATAAACACAAGTATACTTATGTTTCATAATTATATTCTTTTTCCTTACATTTTCCTTTCCTCTGTATTTAGTTTAAAAGCATTCTATTAGATAAAATTTGATGTTCATCTGTAGTCATAAAATATGTTAGCATTGGGGCTGGGGATTTAGCTCAGTGATTAGAGTGCTTGCCTTGCAAGCACAAGGGCCTGAGTCCGATCCCCGGTACCACAAAAAAAAAAAAAAAAAATATGTTAGCATTTTCTTGCTGTTGACAATTTTGAGAGAAATTAAATAGTGGAGCTTTATTATGTGCTAAAACCTTTCATATTTTTGTCACATACAGGTTAAAGATGGTGCTTGTATGTTGACCTTCTGTTTAAAAGTCTAATGATGCCAAACTCAAAATTTTTACACATTCAATTGCTTAAATGTAGCCCAGTGTGGGCGTGCAGCTCAGAGGTACAGAACTTGCTTAGCATGTGTGAGGCCTGGGTTCAATTTCCAGCTTCCCCAAACAAAACAAAGTATATATATATATAATTTATAAAATTATATATATATAGTTTTATATATATAATAATTATAGATATTGTTATATATATAATTTTTATATAACATACATTATTTATAATATATTATGTACAATATATTATATATTACTTATACTATATTTCCAGTAATCACACACATTTCAGCCTTTTATAGCCTACCTATTTTGTATACCTGAAAAACTGCCCCCAAGTCAAACCCTACATAAATTATTCTCTAGTTTTATTAAGGGCACCTAAACCATTCACATGTCCTTCAGAATACTCCAATTCAAACACTTCCCACTGTTTTAACTAAGATTCCACTGAAATTTCTCTCTACCTATGAGGCTAACTGCTTCCTCTCATTCGGCATTGTAGTCCACACTGTTGCTTGTGGAAGTCTTCTGCGGGAAGGGACCTCCTCCCATACTTCCTTGTAATTCTGTCACATCATTGTCCAAATAAAGCTTGCATATGCTTTGCTACTGCTTCGTTATGGTTATACTGTTTCCCGTGATATGGCCACAGAATCTTCAAACTCACTACAGGTATTTAATTGAATATGAGCATAAAATGGAGTTCAGCACATAGATTCTAGAACCTACATATAAATATACATGACTAAATTATTTTATGAAGGTATTATTTACAATTTGAGTGATGTTTGGTTTACATTTGATGTGACTGAAATCCAAATTCACTCCCCAAAATATATTTCATGTCCACTTTTCCCCCTCACATAAGGAATCAAATATTTTCTTAGCAACAGGATGTAAAAGATAAAGAGACATTATTTATTACAATTACTACAAGCTGGACAGGAACTTTGAGATTAGAAAATAAAGCAATTTGAACTGTTTGATGTAATCAGTATGAGAACCCTGATGTAAGTAATTTTCAGATACAATAAAATATTTCTCACCTTTGTCTTTCCAGTAGTAGAGATTGAACCTAGGGCCTTTGCACTGAATTACATCTCTAGTCCATTTGATAACGTTTTATTTTGAGACAGGGTCTTCTCAAGTCACTAAATTCCCCAGGATGGATGGAATTACAGGTGTGTGCCACCACCCCAGATTGAATGTAAACTTCTTAAAGGAAAGAAATGAAGATATAGGAAAAGAATAAGTATAAAAATGGAAAACATATACTATCTGAAATAGAAAATTTACTGGATTCAGTTAGCAAGAGATTAGGCAATATAGAAGAGAGAATCGGGGAAGCCATTGTAACATGATAATGAAAACAATTTAAAATGAAACACAAACAGAAAGCAGACAAAAACTAATAGGTTCTCAGTATTCTGTGTTACAATATCGGATAGTCTAACATATTTGTATTTGGAATTATAATAGGAGAGGAGTGAGACAAAACAACAAAAAACAAGATTATGACCAGAAAGTGTCCATCTTTAATGAAATAAAATCCAGGATCCAAGACACTGAACTAATCCCCCAAAATACATATAAAACCACACCAATAACCCCAGCTCCTCACCGTGGCATGTTACATTGTCACTAGTGCACAGAATTATATCCTATATATCCTTATCTCATTTTTCAGGAAACATTCAAGTCTCTCCATGCAAATCGCTGGAAGAGTCCTCTCTGTACATGCTTATTTCGTATCAAAAACTCTTACATACAACTTGTATCTACTTATTTACGTTTTACTTATATTTAAACTTTTTTCCTCACTTTTTAAACACTAGTCTCTATGTCCTTAACTCACCAAGTTTATCAAGCTTATTTAGACACTCAACTATGTTTCTAGTATGAAATGACCAGACTGTTCTTTGTTTTGTGCAATTTTCTCATTGTTTAGGATGAAAGATTATAAGTCCCTGTTATCTGTCACAGCCAAACAAAAGTCCATAATATTATTTTCAAAGTTGATCTCATAATTATACTGTATGCTCAGAGTGAATAATCGATCTATAAATTATAAGGTGCATTCTTTCAAAATAGAGAAATTTCTTATTATCTTAAAATATGAGACATAGGTACATTCATTTTCTGGTTATTTGTTCAAATCCTGTCAGATTTCATCATAGCCCAAGAGATACTTAGAATTTCTTGCTTTTTTTTTTAAGACCATTAACTTTTTACTTATTTTAGCTATTTATTTTCTATTAAAAGTATTCACGTTAGCAGCATTGGCATTAATTACTAATTAACTATAGGATATTAAAGCAGTATATTAAAAGTCCAGAACGTCTGATCCTGTTGCACATTTGTTAAGCCAGAGTCTGAATATTTGGAAGAACTTTAGGTGATAAATATGAACCTTAAAATATGAGAAATCCCATGGAATATACAAACTAAAACATCTAATGAAAGCCAAATTAATCTGAAGAATAAAAATGACTTATAGAGAGTTTTTAATGATTATGGTCTTTTTTTTTTTTTCAACTGAGCTGGAGACACACACACACAACACACACATTCTTCTGCTTTTACATTACACACACTACTATTTTCTTACAGAAAATTTCTCCCTAAAGGGTAAAGTGAAGTGACAAGCAAAGGAAATATCACTTTGTTGGAAGTGAATTCCAGCTCCTACATTTTATTTGAGAGCCAGTTTTAGTGTATAGGTCAACAGCAACATGCTACCCTTTTCTAATATTAGTTTATCTTGTCATTTAGGTCCATTTAGTGTCAGATTGTGTTAAAATTGTTAGCGTATACATAAACCAGTTCAAGAAACAAACGGCGATTGTTTGGAAATAATAGACAGAATAATAAACCTTTTACTACCCTACTTTGGAAGGAGTCAAGACACATCAATAGTTATGTCACTTTGATTGCAATCCTCCTGAAATTTTTATGGAATGCTATAAATGGATAGATGGCTTCACACATCCATTGAGAAATAGGTAAAATAATGTTTAAGACAAATGCAAATGTATTATTTATTATTAAATGCATTTAGCAGTTTTTCCCACTTAGTTATTCATTCAAATCAACAAATGAGCCATAACTATATATATAAATATCATTAAAGAAGCCCTGTGGATATTCAAAATTATATGCATCCTGTACTTTTGAAGTCCAGAGGACGCATGTGCAGAAAAGACAGAATGTGGGATTTTGGTGGAAAATAACAAGTCAGGAAAGATCTGATGGCAGGAAACTACAAAAGAGGTTTTACTGGATGACTACGTAGGATACTGGAGGGAAGAGAAGCTTAACATGATATTTTGGGTAGGCCAAAGAAAGAAAGGGAAAATTTTGGAATATTTTTGAGCAAGTGAGTGCCAAAAGCAGTGATGAGTTTTACAAACTACAGCATTACATAGGATGAATTGGGAAAATGTGTATTTATAAGACCCTTGAACTAATCTTTGTAAAACAATAATGAGAGTGGAAAGAAGACATCATATATGAGAGATGTAATGGAAGTAGATGATACTCCAACTAGAAAATAATTAGGGAGGAGATAAATGTTATTCTCTTTGAAGACAGAGGTGGGAGAAAAAGTACAGATTGTATTGAAAAGGGGTTTTTGGGCACGCTGAATTGGACATGCTAGTGAAAACATTAAGAAAACTGTAGAGTAAGCAGATGAAATACATAGTGAGATTTAGCAGCAAAAATTCAGGACACATTAATTTAATTTAACTTATTGGCATCTATTAATTTTATAGTGTGTATATTATACATGGAGCTGGAAAAGGTAATAAAGACACAGAGTTTCTTGAAGGCAAGGTAAAGTATTTGAGATATAGAGGGAAAACATGAGGAATTAAATGAATGAGCATAGTTTTAGAGAGAGTAACTTATAAAGAATAGAAGACAGTAAAGAAAACAAGAAATATATTTCAGCACAGAGAACAGTCAGGCCAAATGAAATGAAGCAAAAAGGGGGAGGGAGGTTGTAGTACTTATTAATGGTCTCAAGTATTTAAAAGAGGTAAACAAGAATTAGGTAAGGGAATTCATTACTGAATATAGAATAAATGTCAAAATGTTTGGGGATTCAGCTCAAGTGATAGAGTGCTTGCCTAGCAAGCACAAGACCCTGAATTTGATCCCCAGCACCCAAAACAAAAGACAAACAAAAAAAAGATTAAAAAAAAAATAGGATGCATGTCAATCATCTGTTTAGGGTTTCCAGATAGTACTTGGCATGAGTTTAGTAGAATCCAGGATCACTTTCCCATTCACACGTCAGCTAATCTAATTAATGCTTATTTCTATGCACAGTCCCCTAACAGTAGTACCTAGATTTATATGAGATCCAATAACTAAGAGATGGGAATACGAAGGAAGTCATTCTTACAATTCTTCTGGCTACACCTGTAATTTTCTTTCAAATCTACAGCAAATTTTCTGTATATTTTATGTCAAGCAATCAATATATTGTTTCAGGTTTGTACTTCATTCTCAAAGTCTGAAAGTGCATGTTTTGTCACAAGTTCTAAGTAACATTTCATTAAATGTTAACATTGTGCTGTCTTCCAGTAACCTTTACGAAAATACTTCATGCATTAAATGTTAACCTCAGAATGAATCTCAGTGTAAGGTGTTAAAAGACAGAGCCTTGGTTTTCACTTCAAAACTACGCATCTTGAGCGGATAAAAACAGCTCCCTAAGGGTTGGGGATTTAGCTCAAGTGGTAGAGCACTCGCCTAGCAAGTGCAAGGCCCTGAGTCTGAGCCCTAGCACACCCCCCACACAAAATGGCTCCCTTGATTTTGAGATGCTCTTTGGTAGACAAATATCTCTACACCTTAATCTAAATTACGTATTGATTTGTCACATATATTTGGTCCCTTCTTTCTTTGGGACAAAATCTCTGTTTCACATAATATGTATTTTATAAACACCAAACTTTCCATGTGTGTAAGAAATGATCCAACTTATAATAATCCTCCTTATATATTTTTCCACCCTAGGGAAAGTTACCCTGAACATATCTCTATAACTAAAGTACAGCCTAAAATTTTAATAAAACGGTCTCTGTCACACTGAACTACTTTGGATACTACAATGCTACTCAATTTAGTCTTTAAATTTCCAAGTCCCCTGCTGAAGTAGCTCTGCATGGGGACAGGGAGTATTGCTATTTAATCAGGTGGGTTCCACCCTAATGCACTTTGGCTTGAATCAGGATCCTGAGAAATGCAAATCAATGGTACTGGGACACAAGTTAAGGGTATGTCTGGTGATAGAAAAGATTTCAGACACCCGGAAAGTGCAGCACTGTGGAAATGCCATTTCACAGGACAAGTCTAGCGAAGGGTGCAAACTGTAATCTCTGCATTGCTCGCAGTCTTGAGCCCTTTCTGAACAACAAACTGTTCTGCACCCCATTCCTTTTATCCAAATCACCTTCTCTGCATTTCAACTTTATTAGAAGTCCAATTATAAATAAAAGGATATCAAACATATGCTAACGTAGCCACGATAAGTCTTTAATAGTCCAGTGTGCTCTTAGTCTCATTTATTACTTTGTTTTAGAATCATTTCATTCTAACATTCAACGTGTGGTTATTCCCGCTGCCTATCCAAAAAATTACTGTTGTTTGGGAAGAAAAAATATCACACCCCTACATAATAAACAGTTAGTTCTACTTTATTCCTTCTCACAGTGATGGGGAGAACAGTTTTAGTTCATAGGTTATTTCCATGTGAAATTGAGGCCATGGCCCATTAACAAAAGTAGGAACAACCTGGTTTGAAATCTCTAGATATTTATCTAGAATCTGTAATCTGGAACTGAAACAAGTGAGGATATTTTATTTGGGAAGTATTTTCTCTCATCAAACAGGATTTTTTTTTTTTTTTAGCATTGATTTACAAATAGACACTGTACTGAGTACTTAGATAAAATGAAATTACCCTTGCCGACAAGCAGCTTAGTATGTAGTCATAAAGAATAACTTTGCACAAGGAATGTAAATAGTATGTACTGCAAACAGGTACTAATTTTTTTGTTTGGTTTTGAGACAACGTCCTGCCGTGTAGTTCAGGCTGGCCTTGAATTACTACGTAGCTCAGGCAGGCCTCGAACTTTCAGCGATCCTCTTGCCTCAGGGTCCCGACTGCTGAGATTACAGGAGCACACCACCACAGGTACTAACTTTTTTATAAAAGTTTTAACAGCCCATTGGAAAAAAAAAAAAAAAAACTCATGAATAATTAATTAGGAGACAAATACAAAAGGAAAAAGTGTCCAATTAGAAAATTTGCTGGAAATATAGAGCAAAGATGGTTCTAAAACAATGAGAACAGATTGTTCCAGAACTCTATTTTGAAGGCTCCTGCTGAGTTGCCAACACCATTTACACCAGTTGTGCTTTTAGGACTCCTTTAGCAATGATGAATACTAGACGAGCAGAGCTCCAATAACATAAAAAGGAACACTGTATACACTCATACAAAATGAAGGAATTTCCAAAGATGTGAAAGATTTTCAACTGGAGATTGGCAAAGTAATTTTTAACATTAAAGGACTATTTTTAATTTTATTTCATTTATCCCAATACAAAGTTATTTTCTAATCTATACCATTGGTCTGTTTTGAAAATCATAATTTAAAAATGTGAAACAATGCCCAGGTGGTATTGTTCAACTTCTTTGTTGCAGAAAATTCAAATATTTTAAAATTAAGTGTAATTTTGCAAATGTAAGAGTATTAATTGCACATTAATAAAAGTCTATGACATAATTCTGGCATACAAGTTCATAAAACTGGATCTTGATGATTGATGTAACTTTATTCTCCATACGCTGATGATTCATAGCAAGCCTACTTTAAAAATTATCAGATACAACTGATGGATATAATTAGACCATGAAAATGAATGAAATTTTCTGACATATTAGGCAGTAACTCATTTAAACAAGATGACTAATTTGTAAGCTTCTAGTGTCCCATCAATTTTAGATCGGTAATTTATATTACTAAATTATATTCCAATTTATAAGGACAAAAATATTAAGCACTGTACAGTCTGTTGAGAGACTGCCAAAGAATCATAGATTTTAGTGCTGAAAGGTTAACTGTATAAATGTTTAATGACCTAAACCAACAAGCCAAGTTTTTCTAGTGCAATAAAAATAAATGATATAGTTCAAAGGAGTGACGACTGCTAATTTATGAACTATTAAATTTTACCAGCAGGACTAGATACTGCCAGGTATAACCTAATGAAGAAAGTATTTTAAAGGCCAATAAAGGAGTTGAAATTTGCTTTTAATAAAGTATTCTAATAGAAATTTAACCAAAAATTTGAAATGTCATTTTCATTTGTAATGAGTAAACTGTTGGTTAGTAGTTGAACCAGAGGGATCTACTTACAGCTACATAAGTACGTATACCATAAGTGTGTTATATTTTTACAGAAAAAATGATTTGCCATTTAGTCAAGACATTGTCTCAAGGTTTACACAGTGTAGGGCATGTTTCCCTGTATTCACGAAGAGAGGAGCTAGAATCTAATCTTTTATGCAATAACTTTCATAATTAGAATAAAAGTATTACCTGGTTTATGCAACAAATTAGCAACTGCAATAGCTCCAAAATTATACCACCGGAGAATACAAAAGCAAAACAAATAATTGTTTGAGTTTGTTGGAGAAAACTGATCATACATCTTACCATTCAAGTACGTGTATATATGAGTGAGGAGTTCAAAGTCATTTTCTGGATGGAACAATGGGTGTTTTAAAACGTATAAATGTGCCAATGTTTGAGGCATTTACACTTATAAATTACTATTTATGTACCGAATGGTATAAAACATTCAATTACCAATTTTTTTGGCACTTTACTAATTGCTTGAGCACTTTACTAAGTGCTGAACACTTTCACATAAAGTTATTTCTATGATTTTACACCCACATAGCAATAAAACTGCCATTTTAAACACTGATGGCCTTTATATATTTTTTGTAGTTATGTGTCTGTTATTATACATTATAATAGATGTAAAAACTTATTAGTAATTGATGTAAAAACTGAGAGATATAGATTATTTCAATACTAAAATTTTTCTTTTTAAAACATACTTTGCAGATGAAAACTAGGCTTACCATATGATTAGATTATGCATATATTTGAGCAATTTTGTGTGTCTGTATCCAAATGTATGATTTTCTCATTTTATCAGGAATCGATTCACCTGAAGATTTGTTTTATATCTCTAGTTCTATTCTTTCTTTGGATCACAATTTTAATCTGTTATTATAAAACATGTATTTTTTTTTTCCTCCAAACATCACATCTCTTCATACCTGGCTAGGAAGCAGTCCTACTTAGTACAGCAGAGACATCCCTCTATCCAAGAGCAATGAGCTATTGAAACACTAAGACCAGGACTGGTTTACTTGCTTTCTTAGGAAGTTGAGTGCTGAAGCATTTCATTTTTATATCTTTTAGCTGAGATGATATATTTGATATTTCAAAGTCTTACAGTATTACAGAGAAAATGTTTTGTGATAGATATATGAGAATGTTGACTTCTATTTTAAAGGAGATTTTTGTTAGGTTTGATTTGGTTTGGTTTTCACATTTGAGAAAATGAAGAAATTAGGGAGGAACAATGAGATTGAATTTTCAAAAATTAAGAAACAGTATCTTTAAACATTTTTTTTAAAGGTTATCATAAAAGGTATCATTTAGCTTTCAGACTTGCTAATAGGGAAAATATTTCCATGATTTGATAGTGTACTCTATGTGCCGAAATGTTTTCTGACTGGTTAGATTTTAGAGACATTTTGAAATATTTTACTTTTTTTCCTAGACAGTGTCCCAGATAGTTACCGCAAAGTATGAAAGGATGAAGGATATTTGTAAGATCTAAACTGAAGGAAAACACTATATGTTTATTGCATAATAGCAAAACCCTATTTCTCTGAAGATAGCAAAGCAGTTTATAACAGTATCAAAGTGAATTTTAATTGTTCGATTTAAAATCCTTTACCTGTAAATCATCATTTAAGCACTTTGTGAAAGTATAACATATTTGCATACCCGTATCTTTATGACCCTACTTCATTGCAGGTATTTACTACTTCATTTATTTCAAATATTGTCATAAGCCATTAAAACATACTGGTATGTAACTCTTAAATTTGACATCTCAAATTCCAAATGTTACTTTTTCAAAGTCATTTCATCCAAAATGAACATAATTTTTCCGTGATTTTTGCAGGAAATACAAGCTATAAATAACAGAATTACACTGAAAACAATTACTAATTTTACACAGTAGCAATCACTGGATACAGACCATTTACATGTATCATGATCCGACAAGCAAGGAGATGACCTTGAAAACCCAAAACATCATAAAATAAAGCAAATGCTTTTGAGTTTCTGGCCAGAGTCAGGTGGGAAAGAGCTCAAAAGGTCTGTCTGTGCCATGAAAATCCGAAGGATCCAGTTGAAGGTCTGGAGCTCGCTGTAGGGTCCCATGCAAGTCCATGTCAAGAGGCTGAAGGGTCTGTGATGGAAGGCTGAAGGGTCAGCCCTGGAACCCGGAAGACCACGTCCAAGGTGAAGGTGAGGACAGGAGCTCCTCCCAAGAAACAAACCAGCCTTCCTTCTTTGTTTCTCCTTCCTACCTACCATTTAGGCGACAGACAGGCCGAGGTTGGGGCTCCTTTCTTCAGTGAATCCCTCAGCCACACTCAGAGCTATGCTGATACGATTTAGTTGGATATTTCTTCCCCAAGTTGACACGATCAATTAGATATCACGATCATTTATTGAGAATGATGGAAAAAAAAAAGAGAATGATGTTCAAATTTCTAATGACAGAGGTAGATGTCCATACTCTCCTTTCAGTTACATTAACATTAGGCTTTGCTCTTTTTTTTTTTTTTTTTTTTTTTGTACTTACTCCAAATGTTTTACAGCTCTATAATAGTGCATGAATCTTTAGGACTGTTCTGTCCTCCTAATGAGAATTCTTCATGCTCCATGAATTCCAAGGTTTCCTCTCAGTCTGATGGTATTACAGACATTTTCCAATTGCCCATGAGCTCAGAGCAATTTTTCTTTGCTCTTTATGTGTAATTTTTTCACTAGCATCTGGTATCTTCTGCATGCACATAAACTCACCCACACCTTGTTGGACACCCCAAGGTGATTCTTTGTAGGTATCTGGTGCCGGCTCTGTTCTCACACACATTGTTGTGGGAATTCTGAACTTCCTACACTCCATGTCCCTCACCTTTTGGGCAGCTCCCTGGGCTCTGTCGGCTTCCCTCCACAGCTTAGGTCTGTAATCTTTCCCGAACCAGTAAAATACTACCATCTTGGGGATGACCTTCTTTCCTTCTTCACTCTGAGTTACAGTTGTCCTGTGTTGCTTGATAGCCAGGAACTGAAAATTCTTGTTTTATATATACTTTGTAACCTTTACTCTTTAAGTATAGTCACATTTTCTATTTTGTTCCAGAACAGACAATAAATCTTTTCTGGAGTCTGTAGGCATATGTGTGTGTGTGTGTGTGTTTTCTGAATCTTCTAAATAGGCAAAAATTTAAACTGTAACAACTGTAATATGAATTCTATCTAATAATTACTTAAAAAAGAAAATAGAGGATGGTAAATGTAGGCAGTCAGATCTGGAATTCGATGGAGAAAGCAATTCCTCTTTAAAATAAAAACAATAGACCTTTAGGAAGTCCAACAAAGAATACTGAAAGAAAATGAGTCAAAGTTGTACACTAACTGACTTATGACTGAGAGCCTGTCTTCTTCTCCATTTAAAAAATGACTTCATGAAAATAAGATTTTGTGTGGTTTGTTTTGAATACCTTGATGCAACACCTTCCACGGGTCATTACAAATACTATACAGCTTCCTCAGGCCATTCTAATAATGATGTGATGAAGTGAAAGTTAGAGTTAGTGTTTTAAAGAAAAGAAGGCCTGTTCCTTATCCCTCCGTTTTTCAAAGGTGGTAGCAGAAAAAGATCTATGGTTTGAAATAGTTTGAAGAACCTGTACTCTGGAGCCTGGATCATCACATTTTTATACAAATAGTAATTCCATATGTAAGAGTATGTTTGACTACATTGTACTCTACCAGGACAATAAATATATGTAAAAACCTTTTTAAAAGCTGCAATAGCTTTAGAGGAAAAGCAGATTTATAGTGCCATAAAAATCCTCAGTATTGACTAAGCCTTTCAAATATTAATGATGTGTAAATTTGGTCATTTTACTGGACATATCTGCATGTTCATTCAGAATCACATGTTATTCATAAATTACTTAATTGTAGAGACATATTAGAGTACCCATTTTTAATTTATTGTAAGTAAACGATTAGTTTACTAAATTCTAAAGAGCTGAAGATTACCTTTCAATTGTATATGAGACATAAATGTTTAAGGAATGTTATATAGAATCTTTTAGGAAAATAAGGAGGTGAAACTTTAGTATACATGGTTCATAATAAATCTTACTCTGAAAGCTTTAAATTAATCATGAAATATATTATTTTGAATAATATTTAGAATTGCTTTTCCTAGGACCTTATGTATTGTCTTAATATGTGATATTCAATGGATTATAACACTATATTCTAGCATTTAACTATATTTATACTAATAACCATTTGTAGATACAAAGTCCTTATAAGATTTAAACCTTCTTTGTTGAATAAAAAAAGTATTAAATGTCTTTAAGTCATTATTTTTCTACGTGTACATTTTTATTAATCACAGGTAAACTGAAAGTAGCTTCCTGTCAGGTGGAACAGCCTCCAGCAAACTATGATTTAGAGAAAATGTGTCAAGGCTTACACCACATATGCTGCCTCGCAGCAGTCTTTACACTCCTAGTTACTAAATAGCCATCAGAAAGAAAGAATTTTTCACCTCGCTCTGACCGTGCCAGTCACCTTACTGAGGCCTGCACATGGATTTTATATTTAATTACCATAATCCTGTGAAAGCAAAAAATATGATAGCACTTTTTAACAAAAGAAAAGTGACAGATTAAGGAATTTACCTTAAGGGCAGCTGCCGATAAACGATACAGCCACAATCTAACCTATGCTGTGCAATTGCAAAAGTCTGTGCTCTCTCCCCAGACCTGCAGTTCAATAGTTCGATCGTTTTTTGTTAATCCTCTCCAAATGTCTGATAACTAAAGCATCAGAAGACAGGGTTTAGCTCTATTGTAATAAAAGACTGCTGAAAAGCAAACATTTTTCAGAGATGTCCTCCTCCTCTTAGGAACACAGCATTTCATGGCTTCCTCTGTCTGCTTTGTTTCTTATGATTACAATATGGTGTATCCATTTCCTTTGAAGGAAAGCTTCACCCATGTTGAATTTTCATTAAGGCAATTTCTCAAATGAAAAATAAAATCTTTCCATATTTTTCAATACTATGATCACACTGATTCAACATATTTACATTTGTAGGTTCATTTTCCCCAGGGACTCGGAAAAGCAGGACTTATGCTTCCTTTGTCATTTTGTCTTAGCCCCTACTAGGTAAAGGGATGGACAAATGAAAGTACTGGACAAATTGCAATCCAATGAATGAAGCTGTAGGAACTGCAAAGATCGCAATGTAATGAGCAACTTTTGTTTTGTTTTGTTTTGTCTCAGTCCTGGGAATGCAATTGAGTACTTTCCACGTGCTGAGTCAACAGTTTAATAGAGGACTCTTTTTTTCACAGTGGCTATGGCAAAGGGATTTAGTACATAAAACCTTTACCTCAGGGATTTTTCATCATCCTCAGTAACAACTGCTACGGTGTGCTATCACCTAAACTAGCAGAAACACCTAACTCAAATGCTACAACAATATGTGCAAAATATAAAATCCAATTCCAATTGGACTCTCTTGGCCTCTTCTTTAGACATTCTTGTCCTATTCCAATGTGTTTCATCTTGCTTAGCTATATAGTACTTTGTTCTGTCCGCACACTTATTCAACAAACCTTCTTCTCGAAAATATCAGTTCACTAAGTGGGGGAAATAAATAACGGATAGGACCTGATATCGCTACCTTAGAAAATACCAGGGTACCTAAGAAAACAAAATTCTATGTGGGATTTCAGGCCCTCAGAAATTTGATAGGAGGTATGAGCTGACAGCAAAGTAATGTTTCTAGTTCCCTTGAAGGCACAATTACAATAATTCAACATTTGTAAT
Organism: Hystrix cristata; assembly: GCA_004026905.1. NCBI lineage: Eukaryota > Metazoa > Chordata > Mammalia > Rodentia > Hystricidae > Hystrix > Hystrix cristata. The sequence continues at coordinate 20,222 of PVJO010015434.1, forward strand.
TCATAAAATGCAACTCAAGGTCCAGAATCACACATCTTTTTCTAATGTGGTTATTTTTAATGCATCTCAGGCATTATTCAAGGGTGCACATCCAAACTGGAGGCTTTTTTGGGGGAAATGTTAGAAACAGGGGTGAATCTTGGCTCTACATCCAGAAGTACATTTTTATCTAATTTTGACTACATTGAGTTTCTTTTTAAAATAATATTGATTTTTCATATGAACTTGTTATGATTTACATTTTTATAATATTTAAGAAGTATTTAACACATCACCAAAAATAATGCAGTAAGTAAAAAGCTACGTGATAAGCTAGTAACTGCTTGTATATAGTACTCGCTGATACACAGTGTTGATCTCAGCTAGGCAGCGCTCGCCTTTCTTTTGATTCCAGGTATTCTCAGGTTTAGGACAATGGCTGGAAATTTCCGGGCACAGGTGAAAGTCCCTGAAAATCTTCCATGCTGGAGTTCTCAGTCTTTTTTTTTTTTTTTTTTTAATTTTATTTTAATGGTACATTTTGGTTAACATTCATCACAGGGAATTTGTACCTCTACATGATATATCTTGCTACTTCTTTTTGTTTGTTTGTTTTTCCATTCCCCTCCCCTCCCTTCACCCCCTCCTCCTCTCTTCATTTACAAAAAGCTTTGTTTCCATTTTTTCCTTCCATTCATTTTTTTTTTCTTGTCCCCCTGTTCCTTTTCCCCTCCCCCTTCCTATTTAAACATGGAGTTCTCAATCTTGAAGGGAGTAAGATTCTATGAACTCAGACTATACAACCTTGTTTTGCCAACTTTTAAAAAGACACTCCCTAACTGGTTAGCATACCTATATGCAGAGCTGAAAAGGGATTTGACCCAACAAGGTAACAAAGGATCCAAAATGGTTAGGCTTTGTTCTGCTTCTAGTTACCTATTCAGCATCCTTTGGCCCAAGTGAAGAGTACTGTTCTCAGCAAAAATGCCTTTTAGGTCTGTTACTGTCCCAGAAGACAATAAATCATGCGTTAAATGAGCAATACGTAAGGGCCCGGGACTTTGCCTGTTTCCCATTGTTACGGTGATTCCTGCCATGTCAGGACTTTATCAAAGTTCTTTAGGATAATGTTGTGTAAACAGTAACAATCACTGTGGTATCACATATTTTAAGAAACAGTATGTAAGAATTTTTCTTATTTTAGGTGACCACAACTTCCAAAAATTTACTACATTGCAAAATGATACACATAACATGTTTCCAAGATTTTTCGGAGAGGGACAAAACATAATGAAAATTCTGGGCTTCAGGCAATCTAAGCCTTAATTACTGCCTTTCTACTTGGTCATTAAAACTTCCTGAGGACCCAGTGATTAAAAGATTTCTAATAGCTGTCAGCTCTAAGGCACTAAAGAAACATATGGAGGGATGAATGATTAAAGAGGATAAGTAAATCTAAGTAATTTAAAAGTGTAAAATGTGCTTTAAATTGCTCAGATATATAAATAAATCCAAAAGAAGTATACGTCTACTGTGTCTTCCATGTTAACCATTAATAGCATATAAGCCACTAAATATTTAATCATTGAAGAATTCATCAACACACTAAATGTTGGTGAACTTTTGTGAAGATAGGTTATAAATAGAATAGTAGCTAGTAATAACTATAAGATACACATTGAAATCCTAAAATATGTGCAGAGCGATCCTGCCATGTGTATGTTCCAATATTCATTATAATGTATCATTCAAAAAGCAATGAGTGGTTAGGACCAACGTGGAACTCGGTGGTTTATCATCCAGATGGAGCAAAGTCAGAACACTACTGTTGGTCCCATCATCAGAAACCATTAGATGCTAACAGATTTGTCCCTGACAATATGACAAATTAAAAGAGATCATTACAAGCACAAAAGCATTAACATCTTGGCATAGAGGTTTACACGTAATTTGGTACGCTGCCAAACAGATTAATACACTGTTTGCCAAATTTTGTAAATTATTGTGCCAATTATAACTCCTTTTGCTTTAAGAAGTTCATAATACTGGAATTTTAAAAAACAAACAACTTCCTGATCTTAAATATTAATAGACTTTCAACTTCACACAAGTCTATTTCCTGATGAAAATAAATGCATAAATCAAATCAGAAAAATCTAGGAGATATTTGAAGCATCCCTGTAAGACTTGTGATTGTCACTCAAGAATGTGGTCACATTGTCTTAAAAATTTAATATATATTAAATAACAAAAAACCTACCTGATGAACAAATTATAGGCTTTGGATGATGGAAACTTTCTTAAAATGTGTTTTTGAAAAAAAAAAAAGAAATATCTCTTGGGCTCAATTATATTTATTTTGATTAATCATCCCCATCTGGAGTTAACTTTCAAACTACAGCATGAAATGGAAGTATTATTACAGTGACATCTCTGCAGTGTTGAAGTGATGATGATGATGAAAAGGATGATAAATTATTAAGGAGATTTGGCAAGAAGAGTTTAAAAGAAATGACTGTTTGCAGGCCAAATGGGAAGCTGTTGCTTGGCACAGAAGCTAATGACCCAAACTAACTGGCTTGAGTGTGATTCAATATCATCTTGTCAGCTTTTTCCTCTCCTGCCAATACAAGAAAATAAAGCAATTCCCAAAAGAAGAAAAAAAATGAACAAGTCATTTCCTTAGTCAAATACTACACTGTGGTCAAGTCTCTATGGTCGATGTAAATAGAGAGATACAGAACTCTGAAGGACAGAAGTGATTTTCTAATAGCTCTCCCTAGTGACACGAATGTCAGCGAATTCAGTTGCAAAGTGCATCTGACCTTAATAACAAAAGAAGTGTTTTAATTCTTGCGTGTAGAGTTTGAGCAATAGTCAATTTCCTCAGAATGAACTAGAATAGTAAACCCTTCTACCTCAAAATAATAAGAAACAGTAACAAATCTTATAAAATTATTGTGAGAAAAAGCATAGAAGAATATCATTTGGTTAATAAATAGTCAGCACATAGATATAATTTTCCAGGTTCAAATAAGGTCATTTTTAAAAATCTTTTAAGTCTCATATCATTTTAACTGGACTGTTATCTGATATTCTTTCATTATAGGACATTTTTGTCACTGACACGAACAAATATAAGTGAAAACAAAATTCTACATGACATAAAAATTTTTAAAAATGAAAAGTATATTAAATACCTTCAAGTAACTTTGGAAATTCCTTTAACCTGAACTTATTTGTAAAGTGATGGGCTCTGAATTTAAAGTTGGCCCTGAATCCCCTCTAATAACTAACCATGTAAAAACTGTGAAGATTGGAATATTTTTTTTTTGTTTCCAAAAAAAAAAAAAAAAAAAGGTTTGCATAATTCTCATATCTGTACCTCAACTTCTCCTCTTATTAATATGGTATATTGTGCATGGTATCTGTGTTCATTGGCTTTGTGTTATGAAAACAAATAACCTGAGATCCCATAGAATTAAAAAGTGAAAATGTTTGTTTTCACTCACTGTGTTATAGAGGAATAATTCCATTGTCAATTGCCTCAGAGAGTTTTGGGCCCATGGTGAAGTAGCAAATCATGGTGGGAGAATAAGGCAGAAGAAATCCTTTCCCCTCATGACTGGCTGCAATAAAGAGACCAGCACCCCAGAGCCCCACTGGAGAGCAGGCCCCCAGTGACTCCAGACTTTCTACCCAGCCCCACCTCTTAAATGTTCCAACACTCAGTAGTGCTACTATTGTGGAGCAAGCCTTTAACATGTGGACCTTCTGGAGACAAGCAAGATCCAAACAGTAATGGTATCTTTATCACAATGTATGAACAAATATTGGTCTTTTTTTATTGACTGCGATCTGTATTTTGTTTAGGTGTATTTTTTATCAAATTATAGTTTTCTAAGTCTCATCCAGTACGCCACATTTCCTATCACCCTCATGTTCTCTTAGATATCAAAAAGCCATTTCTTTGACTATTATTTTGCATTTTATTTGTTTGCTAGTTTGGTAAGGTCTTCTGTCTTAGTTACTTTTCTTGTTGCTGATACAAAATACCTGACACTTTACAAATTAAAGGAGGAAAGGTTTATTGTGGCTCACAGTTTGTAGTGGTTTCAGTCCATCATCAGCTGGCTTCAAGGCAGGCTGGCCTGGCAGAAGGGCATCTGCGCGGCAGGTAGAAGGCAGCAAAACAGCATGCAGCAGACTGCCTTTCCCTTTTATTTCACCCAAGCTACAAGCCTTTCAGATGGGGCCAGCAACATGTATCATGGGGCTTCCCATTACCCACATCCAGAACTTTTATAAACCAATCAGCGAACTAATCCAGTACCACACAGCCTTAATCCCACTATAACACTCTTAATCCACATTCACACACCCCGCCTCCAAACAGCCCCACCTATAACTGGATAAAATTTTGGAAGGACAATCTAGATACAAGCTGTTCCATCTTTCCTGCACTTTTTGTAGAATATAGCTCAATTTTGGCTACTTTTATGTTTTTCTGGTGATCAAACAGGAGTTACGAGTTCTGGGGAACAAAGTCACAGATGAAGCGTCATTTTCATCATTTTGTGTTGAAGAGTCATGCTAGCAATATGACATATCACCATTATCACCTGTTTAATGTAGTATCCGTCAAGCTCATCTACTGTTAAGTTACTCTTTGCTCTCTTTTCAAACCGTACCCTTGGGGAAGAAGTCCTTGTGCATAACCCACAAGTAAAAACTGGGGAACGCCGATCTACCATCTTGAGCATCCAATAGATACATAAGCAATTTGGATTTCTTTTGCACAGGAAATTTGTCTCTTCTATTTGTTTAATCACTTATTTATATCCCATAGAATCATGGATATTTATTTTATACTTTGAATTACAGTCCAGTTTGACTGGATTTGTTTTGTTGCTGACTTTGAACATTTGGAGAGTTTTGGTTGGCTCCTGTGTGCCTCTGATATATCCAGCTGCTGCAGACTCTTTCTTATTGAGCACTTTCTTGCTTTTTGATATTACAAAATGCTCCAGGATATTTGTATGTATTCTTAGCTCTAGAAGCTGCCATCTTTCCAAAGAACTGAAGTTTCTTTCTTTGGAGAATGGAATTAGATACCAAATCTAATGGGGATGCTAGGTGTCAGTATGATTTTTAATATACTGTGTGACATGAAATGATGAGAGATTGTTCATATTGAGTGATATTGATAAGGAAAATAAACCAGAGTACAGCAAATTGTAAAGGACATTGCATAGCAAAATAAATTAGGTTTAAAGGCTTATAAAAATTTGGGATTTTTTATAAAATAGAAAAATTGCATTATTTTACTCATTTACTTATTCACATTTTTAATAAAAGTTAGGAATTTATGTATTTACTTAATATTCACTGAGACATAATGGTCTCTTGGGAGCTAGCAACTTTTAAAAAATAGATACACACTCAAGAGTTTATAGTTTACAAAAATAAAACAATAAATACTAATAACAAAGAATATAAATTGTGCTTCGATTGAAAGAAAACAGTCAATAGAAAATGATTGTGAAAGAAAACATTTGGCAGAGAATGGTAACTAAAAATTTCTCCAATAATGTTACATTTAAGCAGGGATGTAGATTGACACGTGAATCACAGAGCATTATCCATGGAACAATGACTACAAATGTGTCTAATTTACAATGTGTATGCTAAAATTGTATATATTTTAAAGTAGAGCTGTTTGGATTTACCAAGCATACGTCAAAGAAGTAAGAAACAAAGAGAGTAGGCACGTCTTTGCCATGATGCTCTTTCCTAAAATGAGGACTACTAAAGAAGGAGCAGGGGTTAAGGGTGCATGTTTTGCACGCCAGGCACCTGTTAGGCCCACTATAAATTACACACCTTTGCAATCAGGTAACAAAACATACAAATCTGATTGTGGTAGAACTCACAGGGAGGAGAAGGAGACTGGTATTTATGAATACACAGGTGAAGAACTAATGACTCTGGTAAGAAGGAGTAACTGGAGGAGGGGAGTTTTGCAATTTGAACTGGTAAATAGAAAAGTCCATTTGAAGAAATGACTTTTAAGTCAGGCCCTTGCAAGGTGAAGACTGAAGGAAGAATATCACTGATAAGGGATAACCATAAGACTGAACTGTGCTTTTGGTGGACTAACACAGAAAAACTCATTATGTGTTTTTATGTGAATACACTTAAGATAGAATGTGTGTGAGTATGCATACTGTCGTAAGTATACACAGAGACTTGACTCTTGTTCCTTTAATAAGTTAGCAAAACATTTTTTTAAACTGTTATTTTTTAAAAAGAATTTCGAATTGACATTTAAAAATTTAACCTATAGAATCTTTTCTTATTAAAATTCAACACCTTTTTTCCTTTCCTTTATTATCTAATTGTCTATTTATTTACTTACCAATTAATTGAAGTAATAACTGATGCTATTATAATCATTCATGTGTTCTAGGTGTAAAAACCCACGATTAAAGGCTAAATAATTATCTTTGCATGGTTGCCTTTGCACAGTTATATAATCTGTCTCCAAATATCTGAGCATGAATAGAAGTAGTTTGATGTAAAAGGCAATAACTAAGTTAAGATTTATATATTCTTGCTTCTGAATTACGTATATTTTTGCATGAATAAAACTTATTCATTAATCTGTCATATATACTGAAGACCATTACTTATTGCCAATCTAAAATTTTGGTAATATTCTGTGATATGCTTTCTGTAGAACATATCTGCTTCTTATGATAGTAATAGGATCAAATCTAAGCAGAAAAAAAATACAGTGGATCTATTTCTAGTTTTCTAACTAATATAGTTTTACAGTGGATGAGTAGGAAAAGTCATCCCTTACATAACATCTTTCAAGTGCTGACACTATACAGCCATTTTGCTCATTATAATTTAAATCAAAGCTTTGCAAAGTAGCTCAAAGCCTGGAAAAAGTGTCAGGTAAAATCTTAATCACTGAAAATATTCCATTTGTGAGACTGTACCTTTGATAGCTAATATATAACTTTTTCTTTTTTTTAGAAATAGAAAGGAAATTCTTTTGGTTATCCACATTTCCACAAAGAGGGGAGACAGCACTATTATGAAGCTCTTTGGAAAGCAATAATACTGAGCAACACAACTCAAATCTCTTTTCTTATATAAGTCTGTACAAGGAGACATCCAAAATAAAGAGTAATCAATATTGAAAATCTTTAGTCAGGGCTCATTCTGTTCTTAAGGAATCTGGGAAAGAATTCCCCTGACATTCTGAAAATCTTGGATTATAGATCTAACAAATGAATCTAATTTCCAAATGGTTCTAATAGAAGTTAGACCCTAACTATTAGGGTCTAACAAAAGAGCTTTCCTTAAAGTTTTATGTTCAGCTTTTTGTTTATGCTCAGTGGATTCTTCTTGATTTTGAATGCAACATCTCTCAAATTTCAGACTATGGTATGGATAACAGAAAGGACTACATACACTACCTCTTTAAGGACAGCTTTACCGATGGAAATGTGTAGATAGTGATTCTGTTAACATAAACACTGGGCTATTCTGATCTTATGCTGTCTATAAGTAGAGGTATCTTTTTGTTTGCTTTTTCATGTCAAGTCTTTATGCTTTTTATTTATCATGCCTATTTCATTAAATAGAAATTCCAATGTGGTGCCAAATCAATATAGTAAGGAAGGCATTACTATCATGTTTCCAATTTTACTGAGAAATTTTTCCATCTTTATTAGTAAACATTAAATCATAAACCAGCTTTGCTTTGTGTTCAATTTGTTTTTTTACCTAGTTTCTTAGGATGAAATGTCACATTATTGATTTGAAATTGTTATATTTTCTATATAAAGCATTGATGTTATAAATTTACATTTAGCCACTGACATGGATGTATCTTACCAATATGTATATGGTGTATACTCATTTTCATTTAGGTAAAGTTTTTATGATTTTCCACATGGTTTTACAGATTTGAAATTTAAACCCATTACTTTCAGAAAATATATTTTTTATGATTTTTATACTTTACTATTTTTAAGTTTTCATAAAGATGTCTTATTTTATGTTTTATGTGTTCTTATGAAAAGAGTGATCAGGTAATCTTGAAAACGATATTGGCATAAATCTTCCATATATTGTGTATTGGTATGGTTGGATTATGTTTGCCTTGTTAGTTTTTTTAATTGTTCCATAAATTCTTAAGGTATTTTATATTCTTTATATTTTTATTAGGCTATATTATGATAGTGCTTTTTAGGTCTTCTTTGTACATTATACTTTTCTCATTTGATCAACTATTGAAGTTTGATCAAGTTTGATCAAGATTTGAAGTTCTTAGCTAAAACTGGATTTGCAACGGTTGATCTTTTTATCCTAAAAGTTATTTTGCTGCACAAATCTATAAGCTATATTATTAGCTAAATGCCTATTTAGGATTGCTATATCTTGCAGGCTAGATGATTATATAATAATTCTTTTCATGCTTCCAAATCTTCATTTTTCTAAAATTTACATTTTCTGATATTAATGAAGATTATCCAGCTTTCTTTTTGTTAATATTGGTGTGATGGTTAGGTGGAAAGCCCCATTCTTTTAGTTTCGACTTATTTTTTACATTTAGTCAAATTTCCTTTTGATAGCAAATTTTCCTTTGCTTATCAAATGAATAACCATGTCTTTTAATTGCCTTGTTTATAATATTTGAATTTAAATTGCATATTATTAGAATTGAAATAAAATGAACTTGCTACTTATATTTATTTGTTACATCTGTTTTTATATATCTTAACTTATTTTAATGCCTTCTACTGGGTTAATGAGCATTTTTGGGCTAGGTTGGATTAAGAGCATTTGATTGATTAAAATCTTTAATTTTTCTGTCCCACTGATAAAATACATGTAAATAACATTACAGTCCAAGTTTACTTTTAATTTTCAAGTTCCTTTTTACAATAGCTGTGTGTTTTTAATATCCAATCACTTGTATCTTCAGAAGCTTTAAACTCTGTCATCATACACAGATACTATGCAACTAGTAATGATTCACGTCTGTTTTTCATATGGTGAGAAGTACTAGCTTGGATCACAGACTATACTTTCTCTAGTTAACAATGGTCAACAAAATCTTATTAATTCAGATTATATTTTAGAGCCACTTCCATAAACACAGTTAAAAATTAGTATTTCATCCTTCTATGTGACTAGCTCACTTACAAATATTTGTCTGGCTGCTTCTCTTCTATCCCTTCAAAATAACATCTGAGTTTTCTCAAGGCCTCACTGTTTTCACAACAAAGGAAACCAGCATCTGGGACTGAAGCCAAAGGAATCCGAGAATGGGGCAGAGACTTGGGCCTGCGCCCACCAGGGACTATTTGAAAAGACCAGCTTCATTTTGCTTGTGACAGCCTATGCTCCAAGTACAGGGTGAAGTGGGAGAAACTCAGATGTGGGAACTTTTACTATATATATATATATATATATATATATATATATATATATATATAGTAAAAGTTCCCCCACACACACATATATATATATATATAGATAGATAGATAGATAGATAGATAGATAGTAAAAGTTCCCATATATATATATATATATATATATATATATATATATATATATATATATATATATAACACACGCACACACGAATCTTTTAGCAACATGGCATGGAAACACAATGCAATATTTTACTGTATATAAAAAATGAAATGCAAATGTGTGAAGTGGAAAACAAATGCTTAATTTTAACATGTGAATATTAATAATTTTAAATACAGAAAAATAATGCTTGCTGATGAAATTGTAAAGAACATATTATAGCAAAATTACCCGAGATCAAGTTCATTTTTTTGTATTTTAACAATTCTTTCTATCTTTAAAAATGACATATTTTTTGTTGTTTGTTTTCCATTTGCAGTGACCTATTTCCTATGACTTTTATAAGAAAAGTTGTTTAATTTTCTGTGGGCTGAGTGCCAATTTTAACAAATCGTATCTACTTGAATTAGCAATGTTAAGAGTATGTATTTAATAATTTCCTGAACTCTGATGCTACTTCCCTTTTTTAGGAATATATTTGTGAATGGTTTGTTCATTTTCTCTTTGAGGAGTCACATGTAATATGAAGAACAAAGGAAAGAAAGTTCGTGATTTTAGATATGATAAGAGAGTCGTCACCAAAAGCACTTTCGGAACAGAATAGCCACTAGAATTATTGCATCACCACCTGAGCAATCCTCTAGACTCACAAAAGGGACGAAGGTGATCAGGACTCGGGCACTCAGTCACTGGCAATGTTCATCGGTCTAGAATTTTTCAAAGCAGAAATGACATAAATCAAATATTGTTCTTCCTCACATTATACGGCTGCCTCTCATGGACTCTAAGTAACTATAATAGATATACTATTTTATTTAATATTTATTTCATTTCACAGATATGAAATACATGTGACAAAAAATAAATATTGATTTTTTTCACATATGATCTCCATATCAATTTTATTTGATACAAATGACATAATTTTGTTTTAGAATAATTTGAACCATTTTAGACATATTAACTAATTTAATACATGGTACTATTAATATTATTGTTTTAAATAACATAGATTATTTCAAGACATTAACTGCGTAGGGAAAAGGGTATTCTGCTAGAGATGCAGTTCCAAACAAAATTTAGGTGAGTCTTCACAAGATGAATTTACGATGTGTATGAGCCGATAATGAAATTCAATCATGTCTTCTTAGGGAAATCAAGACAATGAATGACCATGTGTTTAACTCAAATATGTATGTTTTGATAAAATGTGCCACTATATTTGATAGAAAATGCCGCAAGGTTTTAAAAGTTAAAATGCAGCAACCATTTTTTGGTAAGGTAGTGTTTAAAGTATATTTTGAAGAGAGAAACAAAAAATGAAATTCTGAACAAGGATGTGGATAATAGAAATGGAAAACGTGCATAATAAGGTAGTAAGAGAAATAATAATACTTATGTCATCAAAAAAGCTAAAAAAACAGATTACAGAATAGAATATATTTTAATGTGAATGCTGTAAATTCCAAAATATAATGACAAAGTACAAGGCAGAAGCTAAAATAACATAATTAGAAACTGCATTTTATTTAATACTTTAGTTTTAACATCTAGCACTTATCTAATATATAGTAAAAAACACAAAATTTTGTGGGAAGAGAGTCAATAGGAATGAAGAAAGGAAAAAAGGAATAAATGAAGAACTATAAAGTTCCTGGTGATGTCAGGTGTCAAAAAAGACAATCAAAATAGACAGGTTAGAATGGCAGAAAGATTTTCAAGACTGAGATGAGAAGAAGGAGGAAATGATACCATTTTCTCTGGGAAGACTTATTTTTACAGATGACAGAAGTGGCTGACATTGGATAATGTCCAAAGAGAGATGCATTCAAGTAACCAAATTCTAACAACATAAAGGAATGAAATAATGTACAAGGAGGTTAGTAGCTTACAGCGATTAACCTTATCTCTCCACATTGAGGGCTCACTTTCAAAACTATCAGCTACAAGCTATCATAACCTGGAATTTGTTTTGAATGCATACTTGGCAAATTGTTTGGTCAGTCATATCTTTGAGTGAAATAAACCAATACCAGCACAAAAATGTACTTGATTTTAAATTAAGTTTACAAGCTCGGTAAAAATTTCAAGTTCTCGAAATATAAATTTTGGGGGGGGGCACAACGTAATTTAAGGTGATTATTTTACTCCTCTATCGTGTGCCTGGGAATAATTTCCCGAATCCCAGGATAACTGGGATTATAATATGGATTCACAGGTGCCGCAGCATTTGTTATAAGAAGAGTATTTGTAAAGTACAGAAAACACTTTGACATTTGGGTATTCTGACATTTACCATTGATATTAATGATGCTATAAAATTGTAATGCAGAATGTCATTTACCCACGGAGTGATGCTTATTAATTACAAATATTATGTAATCTATTTTAGTTGTAAAAGGTTATGTGTTCCTTTAATCTCACATTCTGATTAAATCTAAATCAGCACACAAGCAGAACCATTATTAACTCAAATGTGAACTTTAAACAAGATATTAACTTCAGGGATTTACATGTCAGAAAGAATTTAAAAGCATTGAGAAAATCAGGGCAAAATACATATATTTATATAGACAACAACAATATTTTTGCAAATTGCATATACCTCCATATGTGCTGAAAAAATAAATGCGGAATGGTTCAGATTAATATTATAAGGAATATTACATGAATATGAGATTAAATTAAATGAAATCAGAAAAAAGCTACCCTATGGTGTTAGAATATGAATATTTAATTTGTCCCTTTTAAAAAGAGAATTATTTAACATGAAATATTTCAATAAAGACTGGCGAATGGGCTTGCATTTCAATAATAATTTGAATCAGAAGTGGATAGAATTGGGCTGGGGATTTAGCTCAATGGTTAAAGTGCTTGCCTTGCAACCACAAGGACCCGAGTTCGATCCCCAGCACCAAAAAAAAAAAAAAAAAAAAGGAAGTGGACAGAATCTTAACACTTTAAAAATATTTAGCAAGTATGTAAATCAGAAAGGATTATCTTACTGTGGTTATATTATTTCACGGTCTTTTGACCAAGTATAAACATCCATGATACATTTATACACAATAATTTCTTCATGTACAGTAATATTAATATTTTTGAGTTTATGGACTGAACTCTGTTAGCATGAGTCTCATCCATATGGCTAAAGACGCACCAGCTTCTACATAAACTCTGATTTTGGGGCTTGATTTTTGGAAGCACTTGGCAATTATATTTAAAATTCAAGTTTATTTTCTTAGTAGCCATTTATTTTGGTCTAACTCCTGTGGTTTCAGTAAAATGAAGAGTAAGACATGATTTTATAATTACTTTTGAGCCGAATCTTTTTGTTTCTGGAATTATTAGAAACATACATTATTCCATTTTTATTTCTGGATACAAGACTGTAAGTAAATATAAGACAAGGTAAAATGTTCTGCACACACACAATGTCTTATTGTAGGGACAGGGGTCCCATTCCCAGAGGTAGGGAAAAGGTAGGGTAAAGGCCTCATTAGACATTATTAAAAATTAATAGACAATTTTGACCTCTACAGCCAGACTCTGAAAGGCAAAGACAGCTATAATCCAATAGCCAGAAACATAAAGGCAGCTAGATACCATCTGTTTAAAGGAACTAGTTCAGGGAAGGCCCCAGGTAGTGTGACTAACATAAAAATCACAAACTCCCTCTTTATTTGATCCTTACATCTCCATAACCTGGCCCTAAGGCACCCACCCATAATCTTACCCTCTGCCAAAAGACAAAGAAAGATCACATAACTAAGAGAAATCCCAGACAAAGGTGACAGTCAAGCCCAAGAGTCAATCAAATTCCATGGGCCAACACAAAGAAAAACCCAATAAAAGAGACTTCAGAGAAGGGCCCACAAGTATTTTTGCTTTTGAATGCCCCCTATTCGTCAAGTAGCTATCCACCAAATTACTTTCAGAAGAATTTAGAAAACCAGTTGAGATACCACGGTGCCTGGCTTTAGAATAATAAGAAATGATATTAAAGAAAACAGAGAAAATTACCGTTCACCTTACCCTTGTCCCAACACAAAATATCTCAGCTTGGAAAGATGCATTCCATTTTGGAGGGAAAAAGCAAATGAAGTTCAGATCTTAAATTTAAAACCCAGCACCAGTCCTGACATAGCAAAACCCAGTGCCTGTCAGAACCACCCGGCAGCTGCCCTCAAGCCAGCATCTGCAGACTGAGCCTCTGCATCTTCCTCAGCTAGAGCAGCCAAGGTCCTGTCTCGACTATCCGTTTCCCAGCCAGGATAGCACAGTGAGAAACATGATTTCTCTCACTGGGCAGTAAAGCAGATAAATGAGCATCAGACTTCACCTTGAAGCTCCATGTGGAGCCCGCCTTGCTGAAAGCCAGCACTACACTGAGCCCCAAAGCTCCTATCCTCAATCGAACCCTCACAGAATGAGGGAACTTCTAGCTCTGTCTTGGCACCAAACTTTGACACAATACTGGCCAAGTATGCACACCCAAGACTGAACCAGCCCCTACAACTGTGAAACTCCAGCATAAGCCAGTTTAGTATCAACCTGTGCAGCTGAAGGACAGTCTCCACTACCCATACACCAACCACGGACAGAACATAAGGAGTAAAACTCCTCCCCTGGGCAGTAGGAGGAAAAATGAGCACAAACGAGGATCCTGCCGCATAGTGCTCCGCTGGTAAAACCTAACATAGAGTAGATGCTAACATTCCCCGGCTCTGGGCTGGGAATACAGGCTGCTGACTGAGGACAAGGTATCTGAGTCTACCCCAGTCACAGTCACCCATGAAGACAGAACTGCCACTTCTGATTTGTGGTCAGGTGTCACGGGATTCGGCACAGCATCAGGCATGACTGTGGAGCAACTGTTCTCAGGCTTCTCTGCAATGACTTACGGCTTACATACTTTGTGCTCCCCCCAGTAGGCAATTAGTCTCTGTAGGGTGTACTCCTTGGGGTTAGCTGAGAAATGGATGGGACTTTTCATGGTCACCAATGCAGCAGTCTTCGCAATGCTGCCATTTCAAACAGAACAAACTGCAGGACAAACTTGGGCTTTGGGCACCGCCTAGTGGCGACACAGCAACAATATACCAAAAATAGACGTGCAAAAGACTTGATCTTAGCTTGCCATCTAGTTCTGAAAGAGATCAAGTATACACAGGTTCAAGGAATACTGTATAAGCAGATCGTTTAGAATTTCTGGAAGACAAGTACAAACAAATCCAAACTGTAAAACCTGGAATAAATACTATGCATCAGTGCATAGATGCTGGTATATTCCAACAAGCATCGAGTGCTTTCAGAGAACCATAAACTTTCCTAATGATCAAAGTAAGGTTCCAGGAACAGATCAATTAGCAACTGACATCTCAAATTCCTGGATGGAGAATTTAAAATAGCTGTTTTAAGGAAATCCAATGATCTTTAAGAAAATACAGAGAAACATTTCAGTACTCTAACAGAGAAACAAACTACAGACTGAAATATTACATAAAAATTTAAAAATCAAACATAAATGCTTTAAACTAAAAATACACACAGAAAAAAAAAAAAACCTTCTAGGCATCATTAGCAACATAAACCAAAAAGAAGAATAAATCAGTGAGCTCAAAGATAGACTCATTATATTGCAGCGAAAAGTGTTATAGCCCAGTGTCACCAGCTTTACAGCTCTGTGAGATTCCAAGTGCCACCCAGAGAGTTGGAGAACTCAGGTTTATTCACGTCGGTGGACTCAAGAGAGTTCACACTTTGAAAACCTGGACCTGGATCTCAGAAATCTTGGGGTTTATATATAGAGTTGGGTTTTCATTCTGGAATGTATGGGCGGGGTTACAGAAGCAGTAAACTAAGTCCCATCTCTGGTCCATGGTCACAGAATGAGAGGAGGGGTGTTTGATGTCAGGTTGGGTCTGTCATTACCGTTTTCACTGCAATTTCTAAAGAGCTGGGGAAGGATTTTGTAACTCTGTCAGAACCTTGAGTTTGGGGCCTGGGGTTTTCCTGCCTCGATTATACAGTGCAGAGTAAGAGAATAAAAATTTTGAAGAAGAATGAAGACACATTGAAAAAGCTCATAGGTGTTTGGAACAGTATTAAAAGAGTAAATACCTGAGACACTAAAATTCAAGGGGGCTTGAGAATGTCAAAGAGGAAGCAGGTTATTTTTCATCAAAGGTCCTCTCTTCAACCCAGTGCTCAAGTTCAGAAGGGACATACAGAAAGCAGTGAGGGAGGAATGGATTTTGCCTAAGTAGTCCGGTCAAGTCCAGCAGTCAATGAGGAGACAGATATCACAGCCAATCTGCCCTCACATCCAGACAGCTTAAAGTGGTAATAACACTAAACTTTCCAAACCAGAGAAAGATATAAATCACCCTAGCCACAGGGAAGGGAAAATTTACCAGATGTAACAGAACCAAGACTACCCTGAGACATTATAATTGAACTTTCTCAAAGGTTAAAGATAAAGAAAGGATTCTCAAAGCATGGGAAAAAAGAAATTACAAAGAAGGGTGTCTTTAACAAACTTCAAGAAAGTATTTCAGCTGATAGCACACTGCTCAGTAAAAACCTTAAAGGCCAGGAGGGAGTAGGGTAAAATGTTTACAGCAAAATTATCCTTTAGATACAATGGAGACACAGAGCCATTTCTAGCCAAATAAAAGGACCAGACCTGTCCTAGAAGAAATACTAAATAGAATTCTTCAAACTGAAGGAAAGAGCTGACAACAAGTAAGAAAAAAATTTAAAAAGGAAGATATAAAACTCACTAAAAAAAACAAACTATACAAACAAATTCAAAATGATATAATAGTATAAATATGGTGTATAAATTACTCACTTTTTAGTATGAAGAATAAACAAAACAATAAAATATAACTAATATATTAAGAGAGAGGCAATATACAAAGGTATAAAATGGGACATCAAAGTTCAGAATATGAGAAGGAATGGAGTACATGTGTAAAATTTTTATTAATAATTTTACATCTTTCTTTTTTGTGTCTTTTCATATTTTCATGATTAATGTTAAATTGCAAAAATAAAATTTAAAAGAAAAACTTTGGATGTAGCTCAGTGGTAGAGTGCGTGCCTAGCACATTCACCAAGCCATGGGTTCGTGTTATGGTTTCTATCTAGACATCTCCCAAAACTTCATGCGCTCATAGGTGGGCCTTTTTGAAGCTGGCTGGATCTAGTGTACATGATACTGAGATTAAGGGTGTGTGATACTAGCATAGTCCCGTGATTGAAATTAGTTTAGTTCTTGGTGTGGCTGAATGGATTTACTATAGACAGAAGTCCCATACAGTGTGGGTGGCAAATGTTTGTAGACTGGATGGGATAAAAGATGAAAGGTAGGCTGCTGCTACTGCTGCTGCTGCTGTATGCTTTTTGCTGCCTTCTGCCTACTGTGAACTGTTTCCCCTCTACAATGACCTTGGTCACGCCCTCTCTAGGCCACCCTGCCTTGGAGCCAATTGACTATGGACTGAAGCCCCTACAAACTCTGAGCCAAAATCAAGCTTTCTCCTCTAACTTTGGGGGTCTGATAGATTCTCTCAGCAAGAGAAAATACCTAAAGCAGGTAAATCTTCATAAAAAGAAAACAAAAACAAAAGATTATTTATAAGTCATATACTAATCACAATCTATAACAGACCCAACAAAAATCTAAGCAAGGAATCAAAACATACTCCTTTGAAAAATCATTTGAGCAAAGGAAGACTGTAAGAGGAGGAGGAAGAAAGAAAAGAATGACAACAAAATTAGAGAACTAACAAAATGGCAGTAATAACATTTTACTTATTACCAATTACCTCAAATGAAAATGGATTAAACTCTCCAACAGAGCGATCGAATAGGTAAAAAAAAAAAAAAAAAGTCAACTATTCAATGCTTGCAATAAAGTAATTTCAGTCCTAAGGCCATAAACAAAATGAAAGTGAAGGGCTGGAATATGATATTCCATGAAAATAGAATTCAAACAAAAGATAGATAACCATCAAAGAAAAGTTCAGGACCAGGAGGGTTCACTGACAACTTCTAAAAGACATTTAAAGAAGAATTAATATCAATTCTTAAATTATTCCAAAATGTTAAAGGAATTCTTCTAAATTCATTCTATGAGGTCAATGCAATCTTGATATCAGACAACACCAACAGAATGAAAAACTGTACAGGTCAAGATCTGTTTTAGTTACTTTTCTCTCGTTGTTGGGACAGAATACCCGACACCCAAAGTTAGGGGAAGAAAGGTTTATTAGCTCACAGTCTGCAGAGGTTTCAGTCTATAGTCCGCTGGGTCCGAGGCAGGGCGGCGTGGCAGACCGGCAGCCGACCAGCAGCAAAGCAAAGTGAGGAAATGCAAGGAATGTATGCAAATAAGCAATGCAAACAAGCAGCTAGTTAGCTTCTTCCTGTATCTTTATCTAGGCTACCTGCCCCCAGGGCGGCCCGCACTCCCACCCTTAATTTTAGTTTCACATCCTTGATCCCAGCAGAACCATGCCAAACCGATCAGTGGATTAATTTAGTAACCGCACACTCTAGATCTAGCTATCTCTTACCACATGAGGCTTTGGGGGGACATCTAGACACAAACCATAACAAGATCTTTCATGAACATATGAAAAATCCTTAACAAACTACTAGAAAATTTAAACTAAAAACGCATAAACAATCATTCACATGATCATATGGGATTCATCGCAAAAGGTAAGAATCACTCAACATATCTTAATCAATAAATGTGATATACCATATCAAGAAGATGAAGACTATTATCATCCCAATAGATGCAGAAAAGCATATAATAAAATTCAACATCCTTTCACGATAAAAATTCTGAATATATCAGATACACAAGAAATGTATTTCAACATAGTAATGACAGTGTACAACAAGCCAACAATTCCTGAATGGGGAAAATCTGAAGGATTTCTTCTTAAAATATGAAATAAGATCAGGACACACAATTTCATCACTCTTATTTAACATAGTACTAAAAGTTTTAGCAAGAGTAATCAGGTAAAGAGAAAGAAATAAATGCTATCCAAATTGGGAACAAGAAAATCAAATTCTTACTGTTTTCAGTTTACAAGATCTTATATACAGAAATTCCCATGAGTTCTACCAAAACTCCATTAAAAATTATAAACAATTCGGCAAAGATATAGGTTACAAAATTAACTATAATCAGTAACATTTCTTTACAATGTTTCTGAAAAAGAAATCAAGAGAATACTTTAGTTTTAAATAGTTAAAAAAATAAAAAAAAAAAACACTTACAAATAAATTAACCCAAAGAGGTAAATGATCAGCACTCAAAGAGATACCTACACTTTCTTGTTTACTGCAGCTCTATTCGTAATAGCTAAAAAGTGAAAAGTGAAAACAACTTGTGCCCAACAACTGATGGATTGATAAAGTAAGTATTCATATATGATAGAAGGGGAGGATGGGAAGTGGTTAATAAATAGGCACTAAGTTATAGTTGGATAGAAGTAGGGCAATCTTTTGTGGTGTCATTGCATGATACAGTGATTCTCCATAATGAAAATATGCTGTATCTTTCCAAAGTTAGAAGAAAGTATTTGAATATTTTGATGAGATAAATGTGTTCAAGCAGATTTATATATTATACAATGTATACATGTATGAAAAAAAACACATGGTACCCCATACCTGTGCATAATTTTTATGCTTCATATATCAGTTAAAAATTAATTTAATTTAAAAGGAAAATTTCAACTAGAGAAACTCCAATGGACTGAACGACAGTACTCTGATTTAAAAAAAGGAGGAATTTAGGTTAATCCTCCAGGCCACAGATAACACTTGTGTGACTGACATCCAAATAAATAACTATACGTAATTTATGTTTTTAGCATTTTTTCTTTTTACTGGAAACCTACTAATGGTATTGTAGACAGAAACAAGCCTGAGATAGACTAACCAACAAAATCATATTTCTGCAACAAATCTTATTGCATGATTTTTTTATTTAGATTATTTCTATATGTAAGACTGTGAGACAGGTTTAATATGAGCAACTGGTATGTAAAATAATTTGTCATATCTAACACCTTAGTTCTCACCAAAACTCTATGTCTGTTTTTGTTGCTATCTCTGTATTAATATGAGAACACAGAGATGGGTTTTAAGAGACTTAAGTAACTGGGTTTTAATTCAGACTGATAACAAATTGTAGAATCCACATTCAAAGCCAGTTTAACTCCATTGTGAAATCTCCGATAAGTAATTTTGGTTAATTAAAGAGATTAATTTTCTAGGCATGGAATTATGCTGCATATATAGATAACTAAAAATACTAATTTGATATAATGTTCTTTTGTCATTCTTAAAAAGGATAGGTAACTAAATCATCTAACTAAAATGAAAAATAACAGCAATTACTTAGTATTAATATCCTCTTATTTTGTTCCTTATCCTCTGTTTATGCAGCTTGAAAAATGTACTTTATTCTTACCTATTTTATCCTATTCATATTCCTTCTGAATGCTGTGTCCAGATGGGTGATTTCACCAAGCTGTTGATAATACTACAGGCCACCTCACGCTTGGAGATGTGCTATTGTTTAAAATTTAATTACTGAGTTATCACACATTTTCCATGCAGACTTCATAAATTGAATCTATTGTCAATCACTTAGTTTTTCTTCCGTGGCATAAAAATAATTTTCTAGCATATGCTGCTGAAATAATTTTCTTTTTTATTGGCTTCAAGATCGCAGGAAGTTGTCTTTACTGTTTGTCACTGTTTGCAAATGTATTTGAAAACACTGCTATTTGTCATTTGCACAAGACATCAGAAAAGCCTTATTGGTTACCAGCTCTCATCTAAGGAACAATAACTTGAAGCGATAGAAGTAAGCTAAAATTAACTTCAGCTCAGCTTCCTTGTTCCTAAATTATTTTCATTCACATCTTTATAAGACCCATATAACATTCAATATAAAGTACATACAAACAACTGTGACAGTTCTAGCCAAACATTCTCTAAAACACAATTTAAATTTTACTTAACTTTTTCTTAATCAGAAACATCTTTATCTCTGTGTTTTACTAGTTATTGGATATTTTGACATAATTCAAACTAAAAGAACTTCAAATTTTAGCCATCCAACACTTGACAGTTAATACATAAAAATAGAGTTGAGTTCTTAAAAAATGTAACTTCAGGACCAAATACATAAATTAGGTACTGGAGTTTTTAACAATACCCAAGAGTAAATAACTAGTTAATGATACTGTACATAGCTTCAGGGTGACTGCATTGTAAAAAAGTGTTCTTTTTGCTGTCTTAATTCAGGTATATGTGAGCTCATTAGCCTCTAAGCCCTTTATACAGCAACTAATGAGGTTCTACCCCATTTAATTTATAGTTTCTTCCGATAGCGGATGCATCATCTAGTCTTATCTACTAAATTCATAACTCACCAGAGTTTACCAAGTTAGTCATTTAATAAAATTGTACCTGATTTAAAATTGAGCCTGTGAATTTAACTACTGTGATACATTATGAGGTTCTTTTAATACTTATTTGGGAATTCAAGAAATAAAAATGTGTTTGCTTCAGATTGAATAGTTTTAATCTTGCAGTATAATAAAACTGTCTTACTCGAAAGATGACTAAATGCTTATTTTAACACAAAGATGCTAATATTTCAAATAGCCCTTTAGAAGTATAGTTTACTTGGAATAATTTAAACATGGCAGGCTGTGTATGAGTATAAACATAACCTTTGAAGGAATCGTTTCACCATTTTCAAGCTGAAGGAAGAGCTGTGGCAGCATCTATTCTAGATAGCTTCACACTTATCATATCACACTCCCCAAAATATTACTGCTCTACCTATTGCTAGGTGGTTTTGTCACTTGTTGCAGTATATACAGGGGAAAAAAAATCACTAATTTAAAAAGAGAAAAATACTTGAGACGTCCTCTTAGAAAAGAAAAAAAAATGGATTTAGATAATATATTTTGAACAATCATCACAAATGTGTTTGGATTTAACTTGTGTTACTATATTTGTTCAAATAAAGTGATTCCATTAAAACCCAGCAGTGGTTACATACATGAGTAACTGGGGTTGCAGTGTTTTATTTCCACACAGAACTAATTTTGCTTTTATTCCATCAGGTTATAGTGTGGGATAGTAAATATACATTCCCATGAAACTTATTACTGTGCCTACTACAGAGCAGTTGTTGAGGATGCTGAAGATGCAACTCATTAATTTGCACAGTGTCTTCTTTATGACCCATGAGGACCCATTCTCCTCTATACTAGGGATGAGATGAGTCGTTTGTCTCTTGAATTCTGTTTTAATCTTTAGCTCACTTCCAATATGAATTTTTATGTAAACTGAATATTAGATACCATCCACTTTCCATATTTGTATTTCTTTTGCATAATTACGTATACTTTAATCTCTTGCATACTTTAAAAATTTATATTGAAATACCTGCAAATTAGATACCAGTATAATTAAATCATCATTTAATAAATGAAATGTTTTCAAAACGTTACATTTTATAGCATTCAAGATAATATTCAGGCTGAGGATTTAGCTCAGTGGTTACAGTGCTCACCTAGCAAGAACAAGGCCCTGAGTTCGATCCCCAGCACCAAAAAAACCAAAAACAACAAAAAAAAAGACAATATTCAGAAATGTGTATTTTCTGTGAAGAGTCCAACTGTGAAATACCATGGCTTTCTTGATTTGGCCAATTAAATATCTCATTATAAAAATACAAATAAACACTATTGAAGTTAGTAAGAAAGGTACATGTTTTTTAACTTCTGAATTTATGTTGCTTAGGGATTCAGAACATTTAATAACTTATAAATATATATTAGTTATTCAGAACATTTTTAGAAAAGTTTTTAATATTCCGTTTTTAATTTATAAATATGAAGAATATACTGCCAGCCAGGATTGCCATATGATAATATTAAAGAAATTTACTAATAAAAAAGTGATAGTTTCTAATGAAAAATCATTACAACAGCTGCAAGATGATACAAAGAAGAACAGTAGAAGAGTGATTGGAGTGAATGAAAAGGCAGGGAACAATACAAACGGTCTAAAAAGATTATTTACAGAAGTAATGACAGAAAACTTCCCAAATATGAGAAAAGAACTTGACATACAGATAAGCAAGGCATATAGAACCCCAATTACCCATGACCAAAAGAAATCTACACCAAGACATATAATAATCAAGATTCCAGAAATTTAGAAAAAGAACAGCATACTGAAAAATGTTAGAGAAAAAAATAAATCACCTATAAAGTAAACCCATTAGAATCACAGCAGACTTCTCAATACAAACCCTTAAATCAAGGAGAACCTGGAGCAAAACATGTCAAGCCTTAAAAGAAAACAATCTCCGACCTAGATTGATGTACACAGCCAAATGATCTTTTGAATTCAACAATGAAATAAGACACTTCCATGACAAAGAACAACTGAAGAAATTTATGACTTCCAAACCACCTCTACAAAATATTTTGAAGGATATACTACAAAAGGAAAAAGGAAACTATAATCACAAGGACACTAATAAAAAGAACCCACAAGCAGTTAAACTGAGGGGAAACACAGAACCAACAAGAGAAAAGATCTGTGACAAAGATAAGTCAATACCTAACAGTTGTGACCATCAATATAAATGGTCTCAACTTGCCACAGAAGAAATAGACTAGCAGAATGGATAAGAAACAAGATCCATCAATATGTTGCTTACAAGAGACACATTTTACCCAAAAGAAAATTCATAGACTGAAAATCAGAGGATGGAAAACAGTATTTCATGTAACAGGAACCCAGAGAAAAGCAGGGGTAACTATCCTAATCTCAGAGAAAGTGAACTTCAAACCAAGACTGATGAAGAGGGACAAAGAAGGTCATTACATACTTCTCAAGGGAAAACTCCAAGAGGAAGAAATAACAATCATTAATATTTATACAACAAATACTGGTGTACCTAAATATATAAAACAAATATTAAGGAACATGAAAGATCAAATAAATGCTAACACAGTTATAATGGGAGACTTCAATACCCCACTGTCACAAACAGACAGATCAACTAGACAAAAAATTAACAAAGAAATACCAGAACTGAATCAAATCTGTGAACAAATAGACTTAGCAAATGTCTACAGAGTGTTTCACCCCACAACAGCAGAATAAACATTCTTCTCAGCTGCACACGGGTCATTCTCCAAAATAGACCACATACTAGCTCATAAAGTATACTTAAGTAAATGTAAGGGAAGTGAAATTATCCCATGCATACTATTAGACCATAGTGCAATGAAACTGGAATTTAGTGGAAAGAAAAACCAAAAAAAACACATAAGCACATGGAAATTAAATAACATCCTTCTGAGCAACAGTTGGGTCACAGAAGAAGTTAAATAAGAAATTAAGCAATTTATACAGTTAAATGATAATGCCAGTACAACATACCAGAAACTATGGGATACAATGAAAGCAGTGCTACAAGGGAAATTTATTGCATTGAACTCTCACATCGGGAAGACAGAATAAGCTTAAATAAACAACTTACTGTCGAACCTCAAATGTCTAGAAAAAGAAGAACAAATCAAACTCAAAACTTGTATGAGAGAGGAAATTATTAAGACCGGAGCTGAAATTAATGCAATTGAGATTAAGAAAACAATACAAAGAATCAAGGAATCAAAGAGTTAGATCTTTGAAAGACTAAACAAAATTGACAAACCCCTAGCCAATCTTATCAAAAAAGGAAAGAAAAGACTCAAATCCATGCAAAAATAAAAAGAAAGAAAGAAAGAAAGAAAGAAAGAAAGAAAGAAAGAAAGAGAGAAAGAAGAGAGAAAGAGAGAAAGAAAGAAAGAGAGAGAGA
>PVJO010015435.1:0-45043 GCA_004026905.1 Hystrix cristata
ATTGCCCAGTCTGTGCTCAAACTTGTGATTCTCCAGCTTCAGCGGGCCAGAGTGCTGGGATTATAGGCATGCACTACCATCCCCTGCAAGAATACATTTTTATGATTATAAAATGATACTTAACTCATGGTATACAATTCAAATAGAAAAAAGTTCCCCTGCCCCAAGTTACATTTCTAATATGAAAATTGGAGCATTCCATTCTGAAATTCAAATGCTTCAAAATATTAAGCTTTGAATGCTGGCATGATACCATGAGTGGGAAATCCCACACCTGATCTAACGTGAGGGGTTGCAGTGGAATCATAGGCACACTAAAAATATTGTGTAAAACCTTCAGGCTGTGTGTATAAGGTGTATGTAAAACATAAATAAATTTTACATTTAGGCTTGGGTCCTGTGCCCAAGGTATCTCATCATGTAAGTCTATGTACATATTCCAAAATCCTGGGAAATCCCAAATCTGAAACACTTCTGGTCTCAAGTATTTTGGATAAGGGATGTTCTCTCTGTACCCAAAATTCTACCAGTGAGACAAAACCCCTGTTAACATTTTGGAGAATATCTTTACAGATTGCCTCTCCTCTCCCTCCTTTTCTCATTCTCCCTCTATAAAACTTTACATTGTGGGGGGGACTTTACATTAATATGGTCTTGTTTTGTTTTTATTTTGGGTGCTGGGGACTGAACTCAGGGCCTTGAGCTTCCTAGGCAAGCGCTCTACCGCTTGAGCTAAATCCCTGACCCCTGATACACTGTTGTTTTGTAACATTCTTCCATTTGACAGTGTCATCCATATATTTTCACCCAATGCCTCTCTCTTGGCTGTGTAGGGTTCTGTTGCTTGGATGTACTGGAACTTACTCTTGTTGGCCATGTAGGTCTTAGTTGTAAGCATGCTCTATTTCTTGGCATGCTGGACCCCTTGCTCAGACCTAAAGACTGACGGCGCTCCTGATGCAGGGGCCTCTGAACTCAACCAGCTTTGTGGGATGCTGGGGTTGAACACAATCACACATGCTAAGTCTGCCACTGAGCTACACCACCAGCTCCTCACACGCATTTTTCATTTTGGGACGTCTCTGCTCCTTGGCCCCAGGTTTGGGTGATTGATCTCATGTCTGATAGTCTCTCCCAGGAGCCGGTAGTTTACCCCTTCACCCCTTCTTTCCACTATGGCATGAAGCTCTGCATGTAGGGGGTGAGGTCACATAGGTTAAGTTTGAAACAAAAATTAGACATACATGCATGTTCTCTATCTTTTGTAGTTATCAAACATGGTACTTGTAGAAATACAAAGAGTAGAAAATAAAAACCAGTGGTCATCCCATGAGTCAGTGAGAAGCCGTGTTAACGCTTAGGGGCTCACGGTGGTCTGGAACTCATGTGCTTCCCGTCACCTGGGACTCTGTACAATCCAGACATCCCCTCTCCCTGACGTGCAGATTCAGTAGGTCTGCAGTAGGGCCTGGGGACCAGCATTGTGATTTACAGATTGCTCTCCTCTCCCCCCTTTTTTCATTCTCCCTCTATAAAACTTTACATTGAGAGGGAAAAACTTCCCCCCAGGCTACGTGGACACTTGGTTTTAAAGAAAAGAATGCAAAAGTGTAGACATTACTTGATTTTAAAAAAGAGAGAATGAGATCGTGCCATATATTCATTTTTGGTTTTGTCTATTTTTCATTATTTATTTTTTGTGGTGCTGGGGATTGACCCCATGGCCTCATACATGCTAGGCAAATGCTCTGCTACTGAGCTACATCCCCAGACTGTGCTTTTTAAAAATCAGCGATAAAATGTGAGCTCCTATCCATATCCAAATACTCCTTTAGAAATTAATTCTGTTGTCTGCAAAATAGTCCATCATATGGATGTATTTAGTTTACTCAGTCAACACTGTGCTGTTGAGCAGTGGTTCCTGTCCCACCATCATTGCTATTACAAATAATGCTATGTAGCTACATCTTGGTGTAAATTTCTTAATTATTTCCTTAAATTAAATTCCTAAGGAGTAAATTATGGGCCAAAGGGTTTGTGCTTTGAAGACTTCTGATAGATGCTGCCGAATTCTGCAAAAAGGCCTCCCTGCTGTCTGTAATTTCCATGAGTTCACTGTGGGGAGCAGTGAGGCGCCACCTTCCCACCTATGACCTCACTAATCCTGCCAGATCCCCAGCGGGCAGTGCCTGCTGGGCACAGCTCCTGGCATCTCCAAAGTGCTCAGTCACTACGGTATGTGGTAAACTGGAGGAACATTTTCTCCAGTGACCAGATGAAGATGCTGAGGGACGGAGCAGGTCAAGTAACTCAGTTCCAAGAGCAGGAAATCAAAACCAACTTTGAATCCAGAGACTGAGCTCTCTTTACCACTCCATTAATTTTTAATATAAGGGAGGGACAATAAAGGCCGTAAGAGCAGTGTATATTCTTAAAAATATATGGATAACAAGAAAAGGGACTGAAAGGCTTGGAATAGAGTAGTTTGGAAGAGACCAAGAACATTCCTTTGAATTTGATTCCCAGCACACACACACAAAAAAAATCCTTAATCAGGTCCTGCTGATGTCAAAATGGTGGTGGTGGTGTGGCATGGCCTGTGTGTGACCCTTTGTGACACACCAGGGCAAAGCAAGTTAAACTCACCAAGTGCTCACTGAGCACCAATTTGGGTTCTGTGGGAAATACAGTGAGATTTGTTTCCTTTGAAGATCTTAAGATCCCTGCTGTGTTTTCCCTCCTTTGGTTTTATTTACTCAGGAAACATAATATGAAAGAAAGTTACCCAAAATCTCAGCAGCCTGGCACAACAGATAATTTCATGTTTCCTCTGTTCCCTTCTGCTCATTGTCCATGCATCGATCTATTTTTAAAGGCATTTGTAATCTGAAAAAAAAAAAAAAGGGAGTTTGTAAACTAACGGATGTTGAACCCTTACACATAGAAAATGGGGCGGGCAGCCTGCCTTTCTACCTTCTCTAGTCAAACACAGGTCAACATACATGTATTGAGCACCTAATTTCTGCCCTGCACCCGG
Source organism: Hystrix cristata (assembly GCA_004026905.1). Taxonomy (NCBI): domain Eukaryota; kingdom Metazoa; phylum Chordata; class Mammalia; order Rodentia; family Hystricidae; genus Hystrix; species Hystrix cristata. The sequence goes on from PVJO010015435.1 coordinate 3,038, forward strand.
GAGGCAAGTAAGACACAGCTCTGGAACTGTCCATGGGGAAAACAGGCCCCAAAAGGATCTGTCAGTATTCCGTAGATCTCCCCAGCAACGCGGGAGAGTCAGGGTGAGCACTTCCTAATTCAGTTCACAGGTGAGGAAACCAGGGGGGCACCTGTGTTCAGCTTTAAACAGTAGAACAGGAAGTGGACTCCCAGGCCAGATTTGCCTCATGACTGCGCAAGTCCCAGCAAGGGTCCCACGAAGACTCTTCCCACCGCAGCATCTGCCGGGCCAAGGGGTGCCCCACTCTTTCCACACTCCCTTCCAGCTGTGGGTTGCGTGACCTCGTTTTCCCTTTCCGGCTGCCCCTGGTGTTTCTGCAGAACTGGAATGTGGTGGGGAAGGAATCACCAAAGGGCCCTGACCTGCCCAGAAATCGTCTCCTTTCCCGGACTACCTTCCTCTTCACCTTGTTCCCTTCCAGGGAGACTTGACAAAAGGTCCAGAGGTTCAAAGGAACAAATAATGGTTCTGAGGGACAGGGTGCCCATGGGAATTCGGGGAGAGGACTCTGTATTTAGATGGTGGGTTTATTTTTCTTGTAATTCTTCTGAAGAACAGTTTAAATACTGGAGTCCGGGGCCTTATTTCCTCTTATCCAAATTGCAGTGTCTGGTTCCCAGGCTCTCTGTGGTGAAGCACAAATAGATCCTCTCCTTAAATATCAAGAAGCAGGAGTGGCCTGTCTTTGCTGAGTGCTCATCAGGTACAAGGCACTATCCTCCCAGAAACGCACTAGACAGGTTGGATTAGCATCTTCCCCAAGTTGGGGTTTATGGAAGTGAGGCAGCCAGCTCCAGTGCCCAAGGCTCCAAAGGCAGTGATGTGAACCTCCACTGTGGGGTTTCCAGAGGAGGTAGGTTGGGGCCTATCATCCTGTCCTTGCAGAAAAGGTTAAGAAATTGTTGAGCTGGGCATGGGGCGCACACCCGTGATCTCAGTACTTGAGAGGCTGAGGCAGGAGAATTGCTGCCACTTCAAGACCAGCCGGGGCTACATAGTGAGTTCAAGGCCAGCTTGAACTACATAGGGAGACCTTGTCTCAAAAAAAAAAAAAAAGAACTGAAGGAAAGTGTTGAATCTTTGGTGATAGTTTAAGGAAGACCTTTAAAGTTCCTAAGCTGGAATTCTAAATTCATTCGATTTTAAACAGTGCCCTGCTGTGCTTTTAGAACCAAACAAATCATCCTTGAAGTCAGGTCAGGGAATAGAGCAAAAACTCATTATGAGATGTGTCATGTTTTCTTAGTCATATTGTGCTGGGTTTCAGACATATTCCATGAAAGGAATGCAGTGTGTCATGGGGACATTGTAGGCACAGGGCAGTAAACCCCTCTACCCTACTGTACTTTTTTTTTTTTTTATTGGTATGTGTTTGCAGTACTTGGTTTTTTTGTTTTGTTTTATTTTGTTTTGGTAATGCTGGGGATTAATTTCGAGGCCTCTCACGTGTTAGGCAAGTGCTCTACCACTGAGCCACACTCTCAGCCCCATTACACCACACAGACACACACACACACACACACACACACACTCAGAGGTTTAGCCCTCTGGTCACTCTTAATTGAGACCAGGATAGTAAAGAATGTTTCACTACTTGGAGATAAACAGTTTTGTCAGTGTGGTAATACACTGCCACTCTGATTCCACCTCAGTGTGTGTGTGAGAGAGGGGGGTGCCAAAAGAGAGGATGGAGATGGGAAGTTCCACCCGGCTCAGCTGGCAGGTGGCTGGCTAAGGGATTCGAGCAAGGCCTTCTGATGTTTCCCAAAGAAACTGGAAATCCACATTTCCGTGTGAAAACTCTCAAATTTCAAATGTTGACTCAGTTTTTTTTTGGTGCAAGGTGAAGGCCAAACCCAATTTGCCTGTGAGCTGTATCAGTTTAAAATACCCGTGAGTTGCTGGGAGCTCAGCTCTGTAACCAGTCTTTCATCCTAGCTTTTCTCTCTAATAATGGCATTGTCAAGATGTTTAATCTCTCAGTTATTTAATATCTCAGTCGCCTCATCTGTCAAATGGAAATAATTTTAGCTACTTCCGAGAGTCACTATGTGGCTTAACAAGAAAGCCTGGGAATTCAGTGCCTGAAACCTAGCAAGTGCATGGTAAATGTTTATTCATTATTATTATTATTATTTGTGTCTCAGGGTGACCATTTGTCCTAGTTGATCTGGGACAGTCCTCAGTTTTGCTTTTGTGCTGGTATAATTGTTAGCAACTTTCCTTTTCATTTTCAGTATTGCATAATAAATTATACAGTCAAGTACTGTCATTGTGCTGTTTAGAACTTTAAGTTTTATATCTGATTTAGGAAAGACTGAGCTTTCAGTTGAGTGTCCTTGGGCAAGTCACTTAACCTTTCTGTGTTTCAGTTACCTCATGCGAAATGATGAGTTCTGAGATCTCTCCGTTTGTGTTCATTCCGTCATTCAGCAAGCCTGTATCTTGGGCCTAGACCGTGTGAAGACATGGAGAGGCCAGGTCCAGCACCTAGGGCCTCTGGGGTGATGGGGCCCGGGCTTCTCTGCGCAGGGTTGCTGAGAAACCCTGCCCTTGACTTCAAGTGTCACTTAGACCGTTGCTCAGCAGTTGAATTGAATGGAATGTTAGTATTTTAAACCCTAATTTCTCATAAATCATTACACTATACATTTTTTTTTTCCTGTATGTATCTTGCTGATTGAGTGTACTGGGGATTGAACCCAAGGCCTTTGTACTGAGCTATTGTACATCTCTAGCCCTTTTTATTTTTTTGAGACAAGGTCTCTCTAAAATGCCTAGGCTGGGCTCAATTTTTTTTTTTTGACTACTACAAAAGTTTATTTAACAAAAATCTAATATGAAGATGTATAAGAACCAATTTTTAGTCATAGTGAAACTAGTGCTTTGAAGAGGGGGCATGGATTTCTCTGAAGTCAGTCATTATTTAAACTCGTTCCAAGGCTTCCAACATGATGATACTATTTCCTCGTATTACCACCATTCCAGTATTGTTCTGTTGCCCACTAGTTGCCATCTCCACACATTCATCAATCACAAGATTCATAAAGGGATCAAATCCTCGCAATATTCCTTGGACATGCCTGCCACCATTCAATTTCAATGATAACTTCTTGTCCATAAATTTTTTCAGCTCGGGAGGGTGAGCCTTACTCATATTGTCTACTCCGCAGGATCAGAACTCCTCTGGGCTCAAATTTGAGATTCTCCCACCTCAGCTTCCCGGAGTTCTGGGATAATATGTGTGTGGTTTAATTTTTTTTTTTAAGAAAACTAAATTTTCACTATAGAAAACTGAAAATTATAGAAAGGCCCAAAGGAAATCTTCATTTTTTTGCTGACCCTGCAGGGAGGAGGGCTTCTTATATTCTAGCCTTAGGTCACTCTCCAGGTACACCACACCTCTGCAATCACTTTGTCAAAACTCAGTTTTTAAAAAAACTTCTCTCCCTAAATACGCATAGGCGTCTTCTGCTACACTCAGTCATCTCTTCTCTACCTGCCAGGTGTGCGAGGTGCCAAACGGGGCTCGGAGGCTGGCGCCCACCATGGCTCTCCTGTAGGTGGTTTTATGAAGTAAGATGCTCACAGCTCCCTTCCACAGATAAGAAACATGTGGGGGTCAGCAGAACCTCGGGGACCGCCTTTAATGAGCGCTGGCCGTTGTCATGGTCGGCAGCTGAGCGCTTCCAGAGGCAAGAACCGCTGGTCCCCCGCTGCGCCGTGCCCTCCCCCCCGCCCCAAGCGCTCGCGGGCCAGGTCAATGGGGTTGGGTGGTGCCGGCCCTGAAAGCCACTTCCTGCCACCAGGCCGGCCGGCTGGCGTTGTGCAATTCCCCCCACGGGGAAGGAAGTGGCTCTGGGACTGTTTATTTTGGCCGCGGGTTGCAGACGGCGCCGGGGCCGCGGCCGCGAAGACCCAGGTGTGCGGAGCTCGGCCGAGGGGCGCGGGCGGCGGGGACCCCAGCCTGGGGCGGGGCGCGCAGGGCCGGGGCCGCCGCTGGGTGACTTCCCGCTTCATCCTGCGAGATGGCCCTTGGGAAAGGACAGGCCGAAAAATACTGTGACGCAAGCCAGCAGGGGGTGAGAAGGAACACTGAAATCCCGGAGAACCGCAGGGCCGCGCGCCCCTGGCCAGGGACCCCCGGACCCGCGGCGGAGGAGCCGCCGTTTATCCGATTCCCTTCCTGCCTTCTCTAGGTTTAGTAGGTGGAGGCGATAATCCCACCTCCACCCATTCCTTGCCGGTTTGCTTTACCAATATCTGAAAGCAATCCGAGCGGAGAGAAGAGCGTTTGGAGATGAATGGTGGCAGACGCCCGCCTGGCGGAGCAGGAGACTCCGCGCTCACTGCACACAGGCGGGAGCCGCGCCGAGAGGCATGCCCTGGAGTCCCTGGGCTGCGGGCAGTCTGGCAAGGCTGAAAGGGAGGGCGGCTGAGAAGGAAGGAGGGACTTGTGAAAAGCAAGGGTGGAAGGTAACCCACCGAAGCTCCGGGCCTTGGTGAAATAGGGCACACTGGGCCGGGTGTTGGGCCCTGATAGGATGTGCCCACCGCCAGCCCAAGCTCCATGCGCCTGTACACAGACGGGCTCCTGTGGGGGCGGTGCAGGGCGGGGTCCCGGGTCCCGGGGGTGGGCCCCTCAGCAGGGCGGGACTGGCAGCTTCTGCTGACTCAGGGACATTTTGAGGCTTGGCTTCAGGGCCAAGCCGCTCATTGAAAACAGCTGTTCCTCTTGGCTGGTGGCCCACAGGCGGCCTCTGGTTCTCCCTCGGATGACCCCTGGCCTCTGCTTCTGCGTGGCAGGGGAGGGGGCCGATGAGGGAGAAGCTTAGGGGCTGGAAGCCGTGCTGCCATGCCCTCGAATAACAGTACATCAAGGCCCCGTAGTGCCCAGCTCTTCAGGAGCTAATCCAGGTGGTCACTAGGCCCTGAATTCCTGCCTGCAGTCTTTGCTCCCGCAGTTCCCCATCTTCAAACAGTCTCCTTGTCTTCGCCTCGTCTTTCGCCTTTCAGGGTTTTGTTCCACATGCCTCTCATTCAGCAAATATTTGTTGAGAATCTGCCGCATGCCAGGCACTGTGCAAGAATTAACTTCTCCGCCTCCTCCTTCAGCGGCGATGTCTTCAACTTATAATGGAGAGCAGCTGTCTGGTCCGAGGTCAAATCGCCGGCAGCCTCTGCTGCTGGGCCGAATGGGGGAGCTGCAGGACCAGCAGGGAGGTTTGCTGTGGAGAGACAAACTGGACAAGGCTTTGCTGCCAGCCTCATGAATCCACCGAAGCGTCACTTGGACCTTAAGGAAGACGGGAAGGGAAGGAAGACGGGAAGGGAAAGGACGCCTCAGTGACCGGAGGGAAGCAGAGGGGTGCCCAATGCAGGAGAAGTAGCTTCGGAACCCACTTGCCTTGTGTACAGGGATACATTTCCCAGGCGTTGGTGTGGGTGTCTGAGTTGTGGTTTTTCCCTGTCACTGCTCTGCTTTGTGATAGGGGTCTTTCTGTGGCAGGACCAGGTTTCCCATTGTACTTCTTTTGGCGGTGTGTGTGTGTGTGTGTGTGTGTGTGTGTGTGTGTGTTTGCTGGGGATCAAACTCAGTGGTAGGTGAGCGCTCTACTGGCGGACTAAATCCCAACCCCATCCCATTGTACCTCTGCTATCTAGAAAGTCCACTTTTGTCCAATACCCTTCTGTATGCAGTATGTGTCAGATCTGACTGTTCTGCACACTTGTCTGTGTGTTGCTAGTAACTTTTGCATGGATTGCTTCATGAGTTCTGCCTCTGCAGCTTCATTGTAAACAGAATAAGGGCAGAGGCCATGTTACCTGATTAATCTTTAGTTTCTCTGTATTAGTATCTAATACAGTGCTTCATAAATGCTTCATCAGCATGAGGTGAAAAAGAATGAGCTAGAGATCCAGTCTTCTCTTGGAGGGATCTTACAGTGGACCCAGGAAGCTGGGCTCTCAGATCAGACCAGGAGGGGTCCCGGAGCAGTAGCCTCCCCCAGAGTAAAGAGAGTAGGCTGATATTCTAGACTGTGTAAGTGGGCTTTGGCTCCAAGACACATGGCTGTGTGTTTATCAGAATTCTTTTGATTAGAAGGGACAGAAAGGGAGGGTGGGAATTTAGCTCAAGTGGTAGAGCGCTTGCCTAGCAAGTGCAAGGCCCTGAGTTCAATCCCCAGCACCTCCAAAAAAACCACAAGGGACAGAAACCCAGTGCAAACAAGCTCAGCAAAAAGGTGACCCGGTGTTTGAGGGTATAGGGTAGCAGCAGAGCCCTAGTTCCGCATGTGTGAGGCCCTGGGTTCAATCTCCAGCATAACAGAAAACAGAAAAGGGAGGGGGCAAGATCCTAAGTGATTCACAGAATAGAGGGACAAGCCCTGTGAAGGACGAAAGGAACTTGGGCACAGGGCCTAGATGTCTAGTACCACCAGGTCTCACTTCTTCTTCCAGGTCTCAGCTCTACTCAGCTCTGTCTCTTTACATAGTATTCCTCTGGGTAGTATATGTGGCCATGGGCTGCCCTAGCCAAACAATCTGGACAGAAAGAAAAAACCTTATGTACTCCAGGGATATTCTCTGTTTAGCCCTGTTTGAGCTCTGTGCCCGTTTACCTCACTGCGGACAGGGCGATGGATTCTGTCGTCCACCAAGACTGAGCCTTGGGTTCACCCGCACAGCCATAGCATCTTACTCATGTTGGATAATAAGGAGATGAGAAGTTTGCTGGCAGACAAAAACAAGAGGCAAGAGACTATGGGCAGCTCAGGAAGGGTGAGGATTCTGGAATCATCTCCATGTCTTCAAAGTAGAGACCAGTGACTGCCAGACCGTATGGCACTTAAAACTGGGATCATAGCTGGGCATGGTGGCACACACCTGTAATCCCAGCACTCAGGAGGCTGAGGCAGGAGGATTGCTACAAGTTCAGTGCCAGCCTGAGCCACACGGTCTGTTCAAGGCCAGCCTAAACTACAAAGCAAGACTCTGTCTCAAAAAAAAAAAAAAAAGTAGACTGGGATGTTGTCTGCATTGTGCATTTTATCACTGGTGCTTCAGAATCTAGGAAATTCTCTACATATTGATTAACTGAATCTCATCCACCGTGTACTCAGTGTGCAGCTCCCTGCCAGGCTCTATTGATTTATCCATTTATCGAGCAAGTGCATATTGAGCCACGACTTGATGGACAGTTAAGAAGGACAACCCCAAGATCCTGGTGAGGGGCTTCCACTCCTGCACTGACAACAGTGCTCCCAGAATTGGGAAGCAGGAGCTAGAGGAGCCTCCTCAGGACGGGGGCATCGGACCTCTGCGTCTGAGCTCCTCTGCTCTTCGTAAGTGCTTGGTGAAAGCAGGGGCGCAGCGACCCAGAGCTGTTCTCAGCACGCCCTCTCCTTGCTCCTCCCTCCCTGGGCCCTGCAGAAATGGCCCACTCCTCAACAGCAGGTGGACAGTGCTCCCCCAAGTATCCCCAGCCCAGCTTGCCAGAGTCCCTGGGATCCGCCTACAAAGATCCCCTCTGCCTCTGCTTTGCTTTGTAGTGCCTCTCAGGCTGCTCTTCTGCTTCCTGACCCTTGTTTGCTGTCCAGGCAGTTCTGTGACCTGCAATCTTCTCCCTTTGCCTCATCTGCACTCAGTTTCCAGAGCTCTGCCCTGAGCACGTCCTTCCAACAGCTCTAGACACCTGGGATTTTAAGGGCTTATTTGTTGGCCTGTCTTTCTGTGTTCAAAGCCGTAGGCCTTCTCTAACCAGATTGTAAATCCCATGAAGGTAAGGGTGGTGCTGGGTGCTGTGAGTTTCTTTGTGGCTCCAGTGTTGCCTAGAACATGCTGTGCACTTACCAAGTGCTCCATGAGGTTAGCTGGATTTGAACCCAGAACCCAGGATATTGGAGGAAGGAGGGAGGCTCATTGCCATACCTTACGTGACAGGAGGAAATAGAAGCCTTAAAAGGTGCTGTAATTGGACATCCTAGTCCCTTTCTTTCTCTGGGCCTCAGTTTCCTCATCTGTCAAGTGAGGGGAGGTTGGCCTCATCTTGGGAGCGAGCCCCGCCAACCAACATGGACTTCTTTCTGATCCTTCACTTGCCATTTGGTACAACCATGTCAGTCCATCCAGAGTCAGGAGGTTGCTCGCCTCTTGGTTGCTATGGGTGCCCGTGAGGTTTTGGGCCTCACGGTCCAGTCCTGTCTCTGAGAAACATCTATAAAAGCAAGCATTATTTTCTCCTTGTTCTGGTCCCAGACACTTTCCCTACCCTCTGCTGAGGGACAATTTTGTTTACTACTAATTGTCCTCCCTGAAGTAGAGTTTCTGAGAATGAAACACCCAGGCTTAAAGGAAGTTTGTGCAGGCTTGGATCAAGTCCTGGGGTCAGTTGATTGTTCCTGAAGGGTGGCTGGAAGGTGTTTTAGTCTATTTGGACAACTGTAACAAAATACCATAGTTGAGTGGATTTTATTTTTTTTGGAGATGCTGGGGATAGAACTCAGGGCCTTGTGCTTGCCAGGCAAGTGCTCTATCACCGAGCTAAATCCCCAACCCTAGCTGGGTGAATTTTAAACAACAGAAATTTATTTCTCAAGGGCCGGGTGTGTTGGTGCATGCCTGTATCTTCAGTGCTTGGAAGACTGAGGCAGGAGGATTGTCGTGAGTTCGAGGCCAGCTTGGGCTACATAGCAAGTTCAAGGCTGGCCTGAATTACTTAGTGAGACACTGTCTCCAAAAAACAACAACAGAAAAAAAAAAAAAAAAAGAAAGAAAGAAAAGAAATTTATTTCTCAAGCTAGGTGTAATAGTGCACACCTGTAATCCCCACTCCAGGAGGCTGAGGCATGAGAACCTGGGCAATTTAGTCACTTTAGCAAGATCTCAAAATAGATAAATAAAAGGTCAGGGATGAAATGTAGCGCAGTGCCCTGTGTTCAATTCCCAGTACCTGCAAAAAAGAAGAAAAAAATTATTTTCTCACTGTTTTGGAGACCGGGAAGTCCAAGATCAAGGAGCCCGCAGATTCGGTGTCATATTCTCTCAGACACAATCTTCTTACTGAAACATTATGTAGCGAAGGGGTGAGGGGCCCTGAGCACCTCACAGAAGGCCCACTTCTGAGTCTATCCTGTTGAGGGTAAAGATTTCAACATAGGAGTCTGGGAGGGACATAAATGATCACATCTACCAGAAGAGACTGGGCACATGAAGGGCGGGGGACCGAGATGGAGGGACTCGCTGTGGCATCTGCCCTCGTTCTCCTTCCAGGCACTCACCTGTGTCTGGCAGAGAGGACAGCTACTCCATGCTGCTGAGAGAGAGAGGGACCGGTGCTGGCCCCACCAGTCCTCCCAGCACGGAGTTTTGACCACTCAATGATGGAGCTACAGCACTGTGTTTTAGGAAGACTAACCTGGCAGGTGGGACAAGTGCAGAGAGATGGGCTGGTTGGTTGTGACCATTATCTGCATTCATTTGTTCATTCAGAATTAATTAAGCAGTGATGCATGTCAGGCAGCATTATAGGTGCTGGCGATACAGTGGTGGAAGACAAGGAAAATCCCCAGGAGTTTGAAGAAGAGGGGAGCCACAGAAAACAAGCAGCGTGTGTCGGACCATGAGTCCTGCTGCAGGAAGTGGCAAAGTGGCTTGTTTCCACCTAACTCTGGCCAAGAGTATTATAGACTAAGGACAAGATAGAAGATAGAGTGGTGTAAAGACAGTGGAGAGCAACTAAGCCCACACAGGTGCTCAGAGGACAAAATCTTTGAAAGAAGAAAAGCAAACGAGGTGAGTGGTACTTTGAACCAGCTTTGCTCCTCAGCACACTGTCCAGTTTGAGGAGCTTATCAAAAAGTGGGGGTTGGAGGGTTGGGGATTTAGCTCAGTGACAGAGTTCTTGCCTAGCAAGTGCGGGGCCCTGAATTGATCCTCAGCATGCAAAAAGAAAAGAAAAGAAAAAAAAAAAGTTGAGGGATTTTAGTGGGCTGCAGAACCAGAGGCTGGAGTATAGTGCTACCAGAAGAGCTAAAAGTTAAGAGGGAAAATCCTGGAAAGGAAAGAGCCGTAGAGGTTCTTACCAGCTGCCTTGAGTTCCTTAGTAAGTCCTAAGTTGTGCATGCGCAGGGCCAGGCTCTAAACCCAACGAGAAGCAGCAGCTGGGAGGCAGAGGTTGCAGTGGCTGCTTCGTGCTGAGCAGACAGTTTAGAATTCCAAGTTCCACCAAGCCACGGGGGCCTGGGGGTCACTCCAAGGCTGCTTCTGAACTGCCAGAAAGACCTCACCTTATGATTAAAATCAAGGCTAAGAGCCACACCCTAAAATGTGAGACACAACCAAAATAACCCCACCCTAGAGGGCCTAAAACCAAGCCTCCACAGGATGGAGGTGATCCACCTGTAATTTCACTGCCTGCCCGAACAAAACTCAGCATTCTTTAACAGGAAGATTTAAAAATTTTGGATTACCTGTGACACAGCAACCACGATGTCCAGCATGTAATAAAAGCATCCACACATCCAGTGTATAATAAAAATTACTAGAGGTTATCCACAGTGTCCAAAATGTAGTAAAAATTACTAGACATGTAGGCAGTAGCAAGAAGTGACCTGTAACCGAGAAAAAAAAATAGTCAACAGGGCAGATTCAGCAATAACCCAGATGGTGGGGAAAAAAAAGCGGAAACAAGCATGGTGAAGAGATTACAGTCAAGCAATATGTAGAGTAACTGTGATTACTTTGGACAGGGAGATTGGGGGGAACCTCTTTAAAGATGTGACTTTTTTCCTGCAATGTAAAAGGCTCGGTGGGGGAAACAGTGCAGCGCTCTTGAGGGGCAGAGTCAGGGGAGTGCGGAGGTCTGTGTGTGGCTGGAGCAGGAAGTAGGTGATTTGAGATCAGTCTGGCCGGCAGGATCTGCTCACATCCAGGTACAGCTGGTGGCAAGGAGCTTGACTTTGATTTGAAAAATCCTGAGTCGCTTTTCAAGGACTTTTCAATTTAAAAGTGAGAAGGAGACTTAGCTGACTTAAGTTGTTTATTTTCCCCTTCCTATGAGTGAGACTGTCATTTCAAATGTGTAAGAGCCAGTTACATTTCATATATGTAGCTCTCTGTGCACATCTTTTACTTTCTACTACACTGTTAAGGTTTCCTTATTAATTCATTTTGGTAGAAGCTCTTTTTTTTTTGAATAGAAGCTCTTTTTGTATTAGGAAGAAAATCTTTTGCTACTAATTACTTACATATAGTTTTGACATTTGAATTTTGAATTTTGACTTTGCGTATGGCATTTATCTTGCCATGAAAAAAACTCTTAGGCCATTGAATTCATCACTGTTTTCTTTCTTTGTTCTTTTTGTGTGTGTGTGTGTGTGTGTTTTGTTTTGTTTTGAGACAATGTCTCACTTCATAGTGCAGGCTGGCCTTGAGCTCACCTTGTAGCTCAGGCAGGCCTTGAACTTGAAGAGACTCTCCTGCTTCAGCCTCCTGAGTGCTGGGGTTGTCGGGATGCCGCTGGCACCTGTAACTGAATAATAATAACAATACATCTCCTACTATTTGCCAAACCCTGTCCCAATGCTTTGTTATCTGTTACCTCATTTAACCTTTTTTCTTTTCCAAAATAAGTGCTAGGGATCAAACCTGGGGTCTTACGCATGCTAAGTAAGCTCTTTACCACTGCTTACATCCCCAGCCCCATCTTATTTAATTTAATTTTATTTTTTTTGGTAGTGTTGGGGATCGAACTCAGGGCCTTGTGCTTGCAAGGCAAGCACTCTAATCACTGAGCTAAATCCCCAGCCCCATCTTATTTAATTTTTACAATGGTCTTATGAGGAGGAAACCAAGTCATGAAGAAGTTAAGCCCTTGCTTAAGTCATACAGTAAGTGAAAAGCTAGACTTTAAACACTAGCAGTCTGATTCATGCTTTTAAGGCATGAACATTATCTCGAGAAGCTTGGGGGTGAGTGAATGTAAAAATTCTATGGAGACTGGGATGTGCAATATGTGTGTGTTTGTACTTTAAAAATTTTTTTATTAGTTCACATTTGCTGTACATAATGATCACATTCATCGTGGGGAGTCTGTCCATGTACATAACATGTCTTAATTGTTTTTACTTCCTCTGTTTATACTTAAGTGGAAGCTGGGACATAGGAGGAAGGTGGTGAAACATGGATGTCAGAGAAACCCGTGTTTGCCAGCTGGGTAGGGGACACTGGAGTAGGTTATTTCATGTCCCTAAGCCTCAATCTGTCTTGTCTTTCTTTTATTTTCTCCTTCTCTCTCCCTTATCCTCTCTTTCCTGAGGCATAATTCATATATAAAATTCACCCTCTTACGCGTACAGTTAATTGGGTTTTAGTATATTCAGAGTTGTGCAACTAACAAGATAATCTAATTTTAGAACATTTTCGGGTCCCCAAGCCAGGCACACGCCTGCAATCCCAGCACTTGGGAAATTGAGGTGGGAGGAACATCATGAGTTCAAGGCCAATTTGGCCTACATAGTTAGTTCAAGGCCAGCCTGAACTGCATAGCGAGACCCTGTCTCAAAAAGCAAGACTCCAACCAGAAACTGTATCCTTTAGCAGCCACTTCCCCTTCCCATCACCCCTAGCCCAGCCCCAGATTACCTCTATAATCTGCTTCCTGACTCAGGCCATTTACACTTCCATTTCTTAGTCTGTAAAGTGGATATCCTGAGAGTGGTTTGGATTCCCCAGTATCTTCCACAAAGGGGTCCATGGTGCAAGTTGAGAAAGCCAAAGGGCTAAATTATTCTGCCTAAAAAATAGTTATAGGGGTCAAGTGGTTGAGTATAGGGGGTGAGTACTTTGGGAGAATTCTAGAAAGAGAAAAGGATGGTACCAGTGAAGTGAAGGGACAAGGGGAGGAAACAAATACTTCCAGGCCACAGAAGGACTTTGGCAGAAAAACCATGATCCGTAACATACTGAGATTAAGGCTGTGATGTGGCGTGTGGTAGAAATACCTTCACTGCTCCTGGAAGATCTTCTGAAAAGTACAGGCGTCCTCCCTTATCTGCAGGGATGCGTTCTAAGGCCCCAGGTGGATGCCTGAAGCATCCCGTTGCCCATCCCAGTCTCCACAGACAGTACTAAACCTATATATGCTATGTAGTTTCCTCTATATGCATACATACCTATGGTAAGACACAGTAAGAGATTCACTGAGAAGAAAATAGAAAAATTATTACAATATAGTGTGACGAAAGTTATTTAAAACTTATGAACTGTTGATTTCTGTAATTTTCCTTTAATATTTTTGGAATGTGATTGGGTGTGGGTAACTGAAACTGAGGAAAGTGATACCACCCATAAGAGGGGACGACTGTATACAGGGCTGGACTTGCTGAGGGCGGGACGCTGCCTCCAGGTGGGCCTGCGGCCAGCACGGAGGTGGTCCATGCCTCCTCTGGACACAGGGGCATAGCAGGCGCCTCTCCCCCATCTCCAAGTGCTGACGGTGGGCACTGAGTGATTTAACGCATGAGAGAAGCACGTGCTCAGCATCTGGAGGCCAGCCAGTCACCAAGGGCCAACCAAAGGGTCGTGTGATGGTTTCATGTCCTGCCTTCCCTTCCAGAACCAGAAGTCTTCCTCATCTTCAGCCATGGACTGCAGGGCTGCCTGGAAGCCCAGGGTGCGCAGGTCCGAGTCACCCCAGCCTGCAACGCCAGCCTCCCTCCCCAGCGCTGGAAGTGGGTCTCCCGGAACCGGCTCTTCAACCTGGGCACCATGCAGTGCCTGGGCACAGGCTGGCCGGGCACCAATACCACCACCTCCCTGGGCATGTACGAGTGTGACCGGGAGGCACTGAGTCTTCGATGGCACTGTCGTACACTGGGTGACCAGCTGTCCCTACTCCTGGGGGGCCGCACCAGCAATGCATCCAAGTCTGGTGCCCTTGAGCGTGGTGACCAGACCCGCGGTGGCCAGTGGCACATCTATGGCAGTGAAGAGGATCTGTGTGCTCGGCCCTACTATGGTGAGAGGCTGCTTGCAGGCGAGGGGGTGTTGTCCCTGGTGTCACAGGGACTGGAGCAAGGGAGGGACAGTCTCTTACGTGACAAGGCCTTTGGCTTCTGTGGACCTTTTTCCAGTTACGCCTTTAATTGTAACAGGAAGCATTTTTGAATAATTAGGAAAATTAACTTCAAAGCATTTACTTTTTTAAAATTTCAAAACGAATACATGGTTATAAAAACTTCAAACAATGCAAAAATGAATAACCTAAAATTAAATAAAAATCCCCTTCCCTCAGGCCCAGTCTCCAGGGGAGACCCCATGGTGACCCCACACACATTTTGCAGGTGTTCAACAGGCACTGGAGTCTCACGATGAGGGGGCTCTTGTGGTGGGCAGCTCCGTCCTTGGGGTTCTTTCCTGGAAGCTCCCCTGAGTTCCAAGATAGGACTTTTAGGGGGAGTGTGGAGCCCCTTGGCTTGGGTAGCTGAGCAGAGATCCCATTAGGCTCAGCCCTCTGCGGGGAACTGAGAGACCCCCTCAGGCAGCTGGATTTTGGAAGGGGCTCTAGGGAAAGTGGGGAGCTTCTTCCCCTCTCCACGGGCGGGGGTGGGGGAAGCGGACCTCTTCTAAGCCCCTAGGCTGACCTGAGGAAGACTTAAAGCCACCATCTGCCACCATTGCCCCTCCCACTCTCTGCTGACCCCTGCTAACCTCTGGTTCCCTGGGTTAGGGGGGGTTCTTCCTGAAGGGTAAGGGAGAGGGCAGTCTGCATCGTCCAGATGCTGAGGACCTGGCTGTTCTCCCTCACAGAGGTCTACACCATCCAGGGGAACTCCCATGGGAAGCCATGCACCATCCCCTTCAAATACGACAACCAGTGGTTCCACAGCTGCACCAGCACGGGCCGCGAGGATGGGCATCTGTGGTGTGCCACCACCCAGGACTACGGCAAGGACGAGCGCTGGGGCTTCTGCCCCATCAAGAGTGAGAGTGGGGCTGTGCGGCAGGCACAGGACGGGGGCTGGTGATGAGGGCCAGGATCTGAGAGGGATCTCGGTGTGGGCCTCAGAACTTTCTGGATAAGGGCGAGATGCTGCCTCTCCTCTGTGGAACAGCCTGTGTGGGGTCTCTGGGAACCCTTGTGGGCTGAAGGAGAGGGCTGGGGAGGGACCGTTGTCTGTCTGTTGTGGTGACAGGTAACGACTGTGAGACCTTCTGGGACAAGGACCAGCTGACTGACAGCTGCTACCAGTTTAATTTCCAGTCCACGCTGTCCTGGAGGGAGGCCTGGGCCAGCTGTGAGCAGCAAGGGGCAGATCTGCTGAGCATCACAGAGATCTATGAGCAGACCTACATCAATGGTGAGGGGCAGGCAGCCTCTGGGGGCCAGGGATTGGTGGCTCTGGCCCACCCTGCGGGCAGGATGGGGAACAGGGAAGGCTTGCTCGCCTGGTGAAGGCCCTCGTGTCCTTTCTGCTCGGGGAGGACAAGGATGCTGTTGGTAGAAACAGGGCAAGTGGAGAGAGCAGGAGGGCTGAGGATGGCTTGCCCCTTCTCAGTGCCCCTTCTTGCTGCCAGGGCTCCTCACTGGGTACAGCTCCACACTGTGGATCGGCCTTAATGACTTGGACACCAGCGGAGGCTGGCAGTGGTCGGACAACTCGCCCCTCAAGTACCTCAACTGGGAGAGTGGTGAGACATGAGAATGAAGGTGCAGGGACGCCCACAGCCTCTTGGTCTCCTCCGGCCCTACCCCAGGCGAGCGGTAGGGTTGGGGAAAGCGCAGATTCCCACCCCTTCCTGGTCTGGGCCCCCCTAATCCAAGCAGTGCCTTGGTGTGAATTAGAAACTGACTTCAGGCAGATAGATTCTACCCCAAGTCCCAGGGTTTGGTGAGTGGACTGGGTTTTGGCCTCCACTCAAAACTTTTGGTGGTGTGTAGTTGCACCAGGGCAACCACGAGAGGCCAGGCTGGGGGTGGCCCATGGCTGGATGGGGGTTCAGGACAGTGCAGGCCCAGGTTAGAAACAATGAGGACAGCTGGGGATGGTGGCACACTCATAATCCCAGCATTCTCAGAGGCTGAGGCAGGAGGATGTTTGAACTCAGGGAAGTTTGAACTCAGCCTGGGTAATTTAGTGAGACCCCATCTCAAAATTTTGAAAAAAGGACTGGAGATGTAGCTCATTGTGAAGGTTCTAGGTTCAATCCCCAGTACCAGGGGTAAAAATGAGGACCCAGTGGTGGAGCTGGAGCAAAGGGCTGGGGTTCTCCAGCTAGCTCAGGCTTCCAGGAGGAAGAGGCCATGGTGTGAACTTCTCTTTCCTGGGATGCTGCCACTCTGCGTGCCCCACAGATCAGCCAGACAACCCAAGTGAGGAGAACTGTGGAGTGATCCGCACTGAGTCCTCAGGAGGCTGGCAGAACCGTGACTGCAGCATTGCACTGCCCTATGTGTGCAAGAAGAAGCCCAATGCCACAGCCGAGCCCAATCCACCAGGTGAGCCACCCTGCTGGGTGGGCCAGCATCCAGGGCACAGGGTGGGGGTGAGGCTCGTAGCCCAGCATCTTAGTGACGTTCTTGCCACTGGCACACGATATCTAGCACCCACAGCTGTATGGAGGAGTGGTTTATTTTGGCTCAGTTTGTAGAGGTTTTAGGCCACAGTCTGCTGGCTCCGGGCAGGGCAGCATGGCAGAGGGGCTGGCAGAGGAGGCTTGCTCGTGGCATGACAGGCAGGAAGCAGAGCGAGGGGTCAAGGGAGGAGGGAGAGTAGATAGACCCTTTCAGGGCACGCTGCGCCAACCAGGCTTCACCTCCAAACATCACATTTAGGTATAAACTTATCAGTGGACTATCACGCCCCATGATTCAATAACCTCCCCAAACCCTCACCTGTGAGCTCATGAGGGTTTAGGGGGACATCTAGATATAAACGATAACACCCAGCTAGCCCTCTTGGTCTTTCTATGGCACAAGGGAACTCAAATGCTCTTTATTCTTATTTAATTGTTTAGCTAATGTCTGAACAAATTGGTATGTGCCACTGATTCATTCAGGGGCCATTTGCTAGGGACTGTGTCAGATGCTGGCAATACTCACTCTACCACAGTTTGCTGGAGGTGACAGACATCTTTAACACACGATGGCAATATTCTGAGTTATGAGGTATATTGAAATCCATATAAAAAGTGCTAGAGAAGAAACTGATTGAGCTTCTGAGCGTTAAGGAAGGTTTTATGGACGTGACCTTTGACTTGGGCCTTTCAAGTTAAGTACAACTTAAAAGGCAAAACTCGGGAAGAGTATTCCTGGGAGAGGGACCCGAATGTACAAAGGTGCAGAGGTGGGAAGTCCACAGCCGCTGTGAGCCAGTGCTGAGTGGTGCGGTTTGGGTGGAGCACAGACTGTCTGTCAAGTGTGGTCCTCAGCCCGGCAGCACAGCAGCACCTGGGAGCATGTTAGAAATGAAGATTGGCAGGTCTTACCTTTGATTAATTTCTTTTCTTTTTTTAGGTTTTAGTTTTTATTAGTACATGTTTGCAGCATATAATGATTACGTTCCTTGTGAGGAGTTGATACGTGTACATAACACATCTTCATTCTTTTTCCGTCCTCTTCCCCTCCTCCCTTCCCCTCTCTCCATCTCTTGATCCCCTTCCCACTTGAGAAAGATCCATCTCTCTAGAAGATAGGGATCTTCTTATGATCTATCTTTTCTTTAGCTCTTTATTTATATTTTGGGTTTCTCATATAAGAGTAACCATATGATATTTAAACTTGTTTGTCTTATTTATTTCACTTAACATTATGGTCACAAGGTACATCCATTTTCCTACAAAGGACTCAAGTTCATCTTTCTTGATGGCAGAGTAGTACTCCATACCACATTTTCTTTATCCATTCATTTGTTGATGGACATACAGGCTGCTTCTAAGATTTAGCTATTGTTTTGAATCAGAATCGGCGGTTAACAAAAGCCCCAGGTGAGTCATGTGTAAGTTTGAGAAGCGCTGGCGTATGGGCTTGGCGATGAGAGGAGTTCAGAAAGGCAGGTTGCAGCCAGTTGCTGAAGGGGCTTGGCTGCCGGGTGAAGTTTGGGTGGTGCCAGGTAGGCTTTGGGGAGCCTTTCAAGGTTCTGAAGCCTCTTAAACTCGGGAATGTCTTGCTCATATTCGTGATTCAGAGAGACAGCTCCAGGGGCCTCACGGAAGAGATGGCGTTTGGAACATTGGGCAGGGCCTGCTTTGGGGACTCTCCTCCTTAGTGGTATATGACCTTGGGCAAGCAACTTGATCCCTGAGGTGCAGAGTCCTTGCCTGTCAACTGAGAATAAGCACATCTACCTTGCAGGGTGCTTTTAAAGCCAGAGACCTGGCCTGCCACCAAACATCAGCGTCCCTGTAGGTGGTCGTGGGGTTATCCGTGTAGACTGGAGGGACTACTGCCCCTGTCTGAGTAGCTGTGGAGTTGGTGAAGAGATTTTCACAAAGAAAATCTAGCAAAACCAGAAAAACAAACAAACAAACAAACAAAAACCCCACAAATCCACAGAAAATGAAAAGCTTCTGGAGCCAACTTTTGCTCCAGACCATGGAATTCTTGCCAAAGATTGATTCTGAGTGTTGGCCACTGCTTTCTCCCCCCAACTCCCCAGGGGCTTGGGAGCAGCTCCATCTAGGAAGCCACACTCCAAGCTGGAATAAACCTGGGGTGGGCACCAATCCTGGGACTTCCCAGAAGCTCCTACTGTTTGCCGAGTCTTCCCTGTGGCAAGTGCTCCTCGGGCCTCAGGGACCTGTAGTTGTCTGTGGCCTCGGATTTCCTCCTCCATCCCAGCCCCTAGCTCTCTGCTTTGAGACATACTCCAGGCAGTTCAGATGGGTTCTGCTTTCTGCATCTCATCACAGAATGAGGACATGTCATTTTGAAGGCAGGCACCATCATCCCCTGAAAGCACCCACATTTCCTCAGCTTCCCTTCCTAAAGCCTTCTTGGATCTGAACAGTCACTAAAATCAGTTCTGTCTGGGGGCTGCAGCCTCAAGTCTTAGCTCATTGACCAACAAGAGATGATTGACACGCCCCCCCCCTCAAAAGAGATGATTGACAGCTCCTGAGCCAAGGAGAGAGCCCACTTCAGTTCTCAGCCCACCCACTTTGCCAGGTCTGCAAGAAAAGGTGCAGCCTGCACTAGGAGCAGTCTGCCAGGATGAAGCAAGTCCCAGCATCCCAGTCTGGGGTGATGCTTCAAGTGGGCACACGCCTTCCTGCCTGGCCAGGGCAGAATCTTGCCCAAGCCTGACACTGTGGGTGGTTTGGTGAAGTCCTATTTTCTTTTGCCAAGACCCAAGTAAGGGCTTGTTTGCTTCAGCTGCCCTTAGACCCCAATCCCAAGACGGGGAACCTGAAATTCACTGAAATGGGGGCAAGAGAGGGTCTTGGGATGCAGGGAGAGGGGTTGGGTTGGGGAATGGAGCGAAGAGAAGAATTTTAGCCCAAGAATGTGGCCAGTCTGCAGGGACTTTATGCACCCCGTGTTTTTGGGTGCTCACCTACTAGACTCTTGGTGGGTCAGACTGGGCCCTTATTGGCTCAAGGGCCTTGTCCCCATCCTTCCAGCACTGCCCACCAGAGTTGGTGCTCGGTGGATGTTATTTGGGAGAACGATGGTGGTCCCATGTACTAAGCGAGATGGCCATAGACCCAGTTTGATTCTCATAGCAGGAAATGCCACTGACAGAGGAAGATTTGCCCTGATCCCCCTGCATGTCTGTCTGAGGGGGGCAGCCAGAGAAGCTGTGCTGTCCTGGGTAGAAACTGCCACCATAACCTGGGTCTCCGCCCCTTGGCCTACAGCGTGTCCAAGACTATTTGGGGTGGGAAAGGCAGATGTGGGACTTGTTTGGGGAGGGGGTGACTTGGAGGTCCCGCCTGGGTTGACATCCAGTGGGTTGATACTCAAGTCGGGAGCTCAGTCTCTGAGCGGCGGCCCTGTGGGTCTCGCAGACAGGTGGGCCAACGTGAAGGTGGAGTGTGAGCCCAGCTGGCAGCCCTTCCAGGGCCACTGCTACCGCCTGCAGGCTGAGAAGCGCAGCTGGCAGGAATCCAAGAAGGCCTGTCTTCGGGGTGGCGGGGACCTACTCAGCATCCACAGCATGGCCGAGCTGGAGTTCATCACAAAGCAGATCAAGCAAGGTGAGGAGCTGCCCAGCCACACATCTGGGGTGGAGGTGGGGCCTCTGTGTGGGCCGTCCCACCCTGCCCACAGGGCTCAGAGACTCTTCCCGCCTTGTTGGCGGCTGAGGCTGACCTCTCCGTATCTTCTCTCCCCTCCTCTCCTGCTGACCCAGAGGTGGAGGAGCTATGGATCGGCCTCAACGACTTGAAGCTCCAGATGAACTTCGAGTGGTCTGATGGCAGCCTTGTGAGCTTCACCCACTGGCACCCCTTTGAGCCCAACAACTTCCGGGATAGTCTGGAGGACTGTGTCACCATCTGGGGGCCGGTGAGATCCTCCTTCCCCACGATAGGGTCACAGAATCCGCCCCCACATGTCCCAGCTGGAAGGTGTGGCGCTCTCAGCACCTGCCAACGTTGCCCATTTGTCCTCGCGCCTCTCCCTTTGCGTCCCACCAATGCCCTCTCTTCCCTTTAGAAAGGCTGCAGGGATTGAGTCCGCCTCCACCACCCACTAGCTGAGTCACTAGGGCAAGTTACTAGCGGTCACTGGAAGAATTAAAGGAGTCAATTCTCTTGAAGCCTACGCATTCTGGCCCATTCTTGATCTCCCTCCAGCTGCTCCTCCCTGCCAGCAGGTGACATCAGAACCCATGAGATGTAGAGGCCCCATAAAAAAGGTCTGCTCTCTGCCAGCCCTTGTCTCCTCCAAACCCCTACCCTATCCAGGCCAGGGTCTTGTCTTCTGAAACAATTATGAAGCTATGATTGCTTTTTTTTTTTGTACTGAGGAATTGAATCCAGGTCCTTCACACTGAGCTACATCTTTAGTTGTTTTTCATTTTCTGCGACAGGGTTTCACGAAGTCTCTAAATTGCCCAGGCTGGGCTTGAACTTGTGATCCTCCTGCCTCAGCCTCCCAAAGTGCTGAAATTATAGGTGTGCAGCACTGAACCTGGTTGCCAGGCTTTTGATTTAGACACAGTGTGGGTGGGTGAAGGAATTGATACAGGGCTTCAAGCAGAGATGAAACTCTTTAAAACAGGACAAAGCCACAAGAACAGATTACCCACTGCCAGAGCCTATACCATTCTGCTGTAGAATACAGTGCCAAAGACATAATGGCAAAACCATTTACTTTAGGGAGAATGCTGTTTTTTTTTCTCCAGTTCTGGAGATCAAACCCAAGGCCTTACTTGCACACGTTAGGCAAGTGCTCTACTACTGAGCTACATCCCCGTTCCAAGGTAAAAATTTGAAAACAATTATTAGTTGAGTATATACTGTGTGCCAGGTACCTTCTGGATGCTGGGCTACACAAACATGTACCCATCAGGATGGAGCTTAAAGGTAGCCTTGCTGCAAGCCTGTAGGTACTGGGTGGTGGGAGTGGCTCAGAACTAAACTCCTCTTCATCTTTATCAACTGAGATTTGAGCCTGGCTGTACAGGCTGCTCCTCTCTTTCTGTCTCTTCAGAGAGAGCCCACTCCCTCCCCGTGGGTTCACTTTTCATGGCTTCAGTTGCCTGAGGTCATCCATAGTCTAAAAATATTAAATGGAAAATTTAAAGAATAAAAAATATACAACCTGGGGTTAGTGATTTAGCTCAAGCTGTAGAGCACTTGCCCTGCAAGCACAAGGCCCTGAGTTCAATCCCCAGCACCCCCCAAAAAAGTATAACCTTCAAATACTTTCATTAGAGTATTGTTACAGTTGTGCTATCATTAGTTGCTAGTCTCTTTTTAAATTACTGTGCCTAATTTATAGATTAAATTTTATCATAGGTAAAAGAACATAGTATGTGTAGGATGTGGTACTATCCATGGCTTCAGGAAGCCACTGGGAGCCTTGGAACTTGACTCTTGTACACCTCAGGAAGCTGTCAGTTACTCTAACAATCTTAGCTGGTTCATTTTGCATGTTTATAAATAATTTTTTTTTTTTGAGACAGAGTCTTGCTATGTAGTTCAGGCTGGCCTTGAACTCACTATGTAGCCCAGGCAGGCCTTAAACTCACAGCAATCCTCCTGCCTCAGCCTCCCTAGTGCTGGGATTACAGGTGTGCACCACCACACCCGGCCTTGTTTATAAATAATTTAAAAGAACACTTTTTCTTAGTTAGATAGTGTTTGTTAAAGTTTCAGGGCCTTTCATGTCACTATTTGGGCTCTCTTCTACTTGTGAAGTTTATTGAACTGGCCCCCCTCTCCTACCTGGACACAGAAGTCCAGCTGTTCCTGGAGCCCTGGGCCAGAGGCCTGACTCTGGGGGTCCCAACAGACCAGGCTGATGGGTGGTGGAGGTGCAAGAAAGGAACTTAGTCAGTGTAGCCATCGCAGGAAGAATGGGGGCTGGCATGTGAACCCCTCTCTTAGGGTACCGACAAGAGTTTCAGGGTTTTATAGGTGAAGGACAAAAGTGGGGAAGTATGCATGGCCAAGCAGTCTTGGTCAAGTTGTGGTCTGCTTGATTGTTATCTGAAGTCTGGTTTTGTGGGGTCCTGCTGGCTTCTGGGAAGTCATTGTTGCTTGAGGTGGGACAGTTTTCTTCCCATCTTCAAGTGATCTGCCCAAGAGGCTTGTTGTTCCTGGAACCCTAAATAAGCCAGGGAAAAATGACTCACAGGCCAGAGGAGCAAAACAGAGTTAGTCAGGACTGGGTCCCTCTTTAAATTCCCAATTCTAAAGGATCCCTGTTAAAAAGTAATTGCTCAAAATCACGTAGCAAGGCAGGCAGGGCCAGGCCCAGAAACCACATTAGCAGAAGTGTTGGCCTACTGCTAGCGGGAGGGGTCTGTGACTCTCCTTCACCATGTGCCCCTAGGAAGGTCGCTGGAATGACAGTCCCTGCAACCAGTCCTTGCCGTCCATCTGCAAGAAGGCTGGCCGGCTGAGCCAGGGGGCCGCTGAGGAGGACCACGGCTGCCGGAAGGTGAGGGGTTTCTGGAGCTGCCGTGGGCAGGTCCAGCCAGAGGGGCTCCCAGGAGCGGGAGGGTGGAGGAATCATATGCCCTCACCTGGCACTCTCCCCTCCTTGAGCTCCTCTCCCTGCAGCTCTCCAGCTCCTATTCTGGAAGGAGTGACACTGGATGGGATGGGGCTGGGCTGGAGCTGTGGGGAGGAAGCAGAGGAGCTGTGGGGGCTATCCTCATTGTGGGGAAGCCACTTCCCAGCAGCATGGCCTGAGAGCCGTCTTTGTGGAAGGAAGCTTCTGGGGGAACTGACTCTGCGCACCCTTGTCCTGCCTCCCCCTCTAGCTGGCTGGCACGCCCCTGGGCCTGATAAGATGCGTGCTCGGCTGCCTCCTCCGGAGGACTGAGCCCAGTTGTTGTGGATGTGCCTGACCACCTTGTGCGCCTGCCCTACTGGGCTTCCAAGGATGGTTGGGGGAGGGTGTCTGGGAGGGGATTCGGGAAGGTGAAGGACAATGACTGTGGGAATGTGGGTGAGTAGGTGAAAACGCATCTTCCAGGCCCTTCTAGGCTCCACACCCTCCAACCCCAGCCTCCAGGGGTGTGAGTGGTGTGATGTGTAGGAAGGTTGCTCCTAACGACATTTTGTGGCCTTTTGACTCTTCTCCTCAAGCCCTTGCTGCTGGCCTGGCTCTTCACTCTGTTTTCCTTTGGATAAAGTCTCTTCCCCAACCCACTTCACCCCAGTAGCCCTCCTTCTCCCTAGGACAGGAAATGCCAATAGCCATGTTCAGATGGGGGAGGAAAGAGAGAGCAGATGGACAAAAGAACAGGAGTTCGGGGTTGGCGTGCTTGCTCAGGACCTGGCCCAGGGGCTCTGTCCTGGCTTGGTGAGGTGGAGCTAGAGGATGGAGAGGGATTGCTAACTGCCTGGCACCAGGGCCAGCCTGGAATGTATGTGTGGAGGGGTGTTGAACGGCTGTGGTTAATCCATGGCATTAACCTTGCCCAGGGGTATTCACATAGCCACTAATGGGCGCATGGGAGCTCCACACACATATCACACCTCTTTCTTCTCTTGTGTCCTGGCTCCTCCTGGCCACTCAGGAGCCAATAGTGACCTGCAGTGGTCTCCTCACTGAGGGTCTGCCCTGCCACTTACCCCTGCCAGATGTATACCCCCTACCCAGCCCTCTTTGTATCCTAGCATCTCTCCCCTGATTTGCTGCTCTGCTTTCTCAGCGAATTGGCAGATTCCCCGCTGCGCCTCTTGGTCTAAATACTGCTTGTCGGTCTGAGCCAGGCTATAGGGCAGGTCCACCTGGTCTGACAGTTGTGGGTAACTGTGGAGGGGAGAGTGGAGAGTGACCGGGTGCAGAACACTGCCCTCTGTGGGGTCAAGCCGGTCCGCCTGGCCTACACACATCAGCCATGACGGTGGAGGCATCCTACTGCCCTGGCATTCACAGCAGAGTGGAGAGTCGCCCACCCCACAGATGCCCCTCTCCTGCCCACTCTCTTGAGCCAGGGTTGGACGTGGCATAGCCCATCCTGCTACTGGCTGGGCGAGGACCAAGTGACCTACAGTGAGGCCCGGCGCCTGTGCACCGAGCATGGCTCTCAGCTGGTCACCATTACCAACAGGTACGAGAGGAGGGACATCTGGAGCCCTGACCACCCCTTGCCTGTGTCCTGGTCTGAGGTGGCCCCTTCACCAAATGGGGTAGCGTCCTATCAGGGACTTTTTGAAGTCTTGTCACTAGGGAAGACTCGTACTTTTTGGTGTGGGGGCAGGGCAGCAGGCACAGGTGTGGGCCAGATGCCCAGGAAGGACAGCGGTTGGTTGTGTCTGATTTTTCTCTGCCTTCTCGGCAGTGCAAGAGGTGTGGACAGTAGCATGAGAGAGGGCGCTTTTGACTCCCTTAGCCCTGAGAGGACCTCTCCCTGAGCGAGTTCCCAGCTAGGCTCCGGAGGTCTGGTCTAGGCCCAGTGAGCAGGGTCTCGCTCCCTGTGTGACCAGCCTGTCCTCCAAAGGTTTGAGCAGGCCTTCGTCAGCAGCCTCATCTACAGCTGGGAGGGCGAGTACTTCTGGACGGCTCTGCAGGACCTCAACCGCACCGGCTCCTTCCGCTGGCTCAGTGGGGACGAAGTCACGTACACGCACTGGAACCGGGACCAGCCCGGTGAGCCCCTTGCCCCTCCAGGGAGCCCCTTGCTCTGACTGGCATCAGTGAAGCTGGGAGGCCACAGTGGACTTGTCCTCCCAGGACCAAGCCACCAGGCTTCCCAGTAAATTGACGATTTGTACAGTGTGCCCTATTAGGAGAACAGGCTGTGGAGCCAAACTGCCCAGCTCAGATCCTGATGCTGCCTTTTTATTGCCTGTATATGCTCTGGGCCTCAGTTTGCTCATCTGTCAAATGGGGATAGCTGTGCCTTCTTCAGAGAGTCAATGTGAAGTTTAAATCTAAATAAAGTTCTAACATATGGAAAGGGACAATACATGTAAATTGCATAGAACAGTGAGCACAATACAGTGTGCTATTAATATTACCATTTCACAATTACATTTTTTTAACCTTTTCCCATAATCTAATGAGGGAGATAGTGAGATAGGCTCAGAGAGGCTGAACAAGTTGCCTAAGATCTCAGAGTAAACAGAAAGCCAAGACTCTGCCTCATTCCTTCCTGCCACCTGGGCCCCAACCCTGCAGAACTTGTCCCTGCTGGTTACCAGTGCTAGGGTTGTCATGGCGTCCTGCAGGGATGCGCGTCCTCAGCACGTGGGTCTCCGTTTTCCCTCCATCAGGGTACAGCCGCGGGGGCTGCGTGGCCCTGGCCACAGGCAGTGCCACGGGGCTGTGGGAGGTGAAGAACTGCTCCTCGTTCCGCGCTCGGTACATCTGCCGGCAGAGCCTGGGCACGCCGGTGACACCGGAACTACCCGGACTGGACCCCACGCCCAGCCTCACGGGCTCCTGTCCTCGGGGCTGGGCCTCAGACCCCAAACTCCGGCACTGCTATAAGGTAGGCTAGCTCGTTGGCATGGTGGGGCGGGGCGGGCAGGGAGAGGACCAGAGCTCGAGCGGACCAGTCATGAGTCAGAGACACCACTCCAGACTGCACATGGGGTATGTCTGGTGAAACTCTTGCCAGTGGAATCTATGGCAGGCGGTCAGTACACATTTGAGGAATTGAAGGAACCACAGAGATCATCATTATCAGTTTCCCAAATGTTGGGCCTATACCAGCATGTTCTTTAGAATCACCTGGGGATCCTGACAAAAATCACATGTTTTAGTCTAGCATGTGTGAGGTCGTGGTTTGATCCCTAGTACTTCAAAACACAAAGTAAAAATGTCCATTGCCACTACGTTGAAGATCTGGATTCAGTAGGTCCGGCTGGGGCCTGGTAATCTGCCAGGCTGGGGAGCCACTCCCGTAGTCCGAGGTCTTTTATTACCTGCAGAAAATGAAGTCCAAGGAGAGGAAGGGACTTGCTCACAGCAAGCTGTGACTTTGCTGGGACAGGATCCCATATCTCCTTGCTGACTGGGGAAGAGTGCACAGGGCTGTGCCAGGAGCTGACTGTGCCAGCCTCCTTTCCCCGGGGCTCCTCTGATGGGTAGGACTGTCCTTAGCTAGCCGGACCCCTCCGTCTGCCGAGGCCCGGCAGTCCTGGGGAGGGTGGCAGGTAACCCTTGGAGAGGTGGCCTGGTGGGGACAGCTTAGATGGTGGATTCTGCTCCTGCAGGTGTTCAGCTCAGAGCGACTGCAGGACAAGAAGAGCTGGATCCAGGCCCAGGGAGCTTGCCGGGAGTTGGGGGCCCAGCTGCTGAGCCTGGCCAGCTACGAGGAGGAGCACTTTGTGGCCAACATGCTCAACAAGATCTTTGGGTACTGAGCCTGGGACAGAGGTCCCTCCGTTTCTGTGGGAGCAGGCAGACTCTTGGTTTTGCTGGGTATGGGATGGGAAGCGGGCAGAGGGGAGGTAACCCTAGTGGGGCCTGTGAGGGCTCGGAATGACCTGTGCATCTGCCATAGTACTGGAACCATCTTCTTCCCCCAAGTAGCCCTGGTCCCCAGAGTAAGGCACACTGGTGTGATCCACTCATTCATAAAATCATCTCCAGCATTTTAGAGCCAGCAATGCCCCTCAGGCGCACCGACTTTCCTTTGCAAATCTTGTATAAGCTGATCCAAATTGGTCCTCTCCCATAGTAACCCACATTCTCAGTCAGCTGTCCCGAGAGACAGGAGGAGAAAGGCTGCAACTCGAAGTGACTGCCCAAGGGGGTTTCTCCCGAAGTCCCTTTCTGTCCTTCGGGCTCTGGGTACTGTATTCTCTGACACAGCACCTATATATAATACCTTAGCACTGGGAAAAATCCAGATGGATCCTGCCTTCCTGAAATCTTAATCCCACGAATACATCCTCCCAGAAATCATGAGGATTACTTATTTGACAGTAATTATAATAGCTCACGTTCCTCACTACTGACCACTCCCCCGGACTGGGTGCTGTGCTAAACATGCAATCCCCATTCAGTTCTCTCAAAGCCGATGTAGCAGAGATTCCGCTGAGCCCTGGGTTGAGGGAGAAGTTAGGTTTTTTTTTTGCCCAGGCCACAGAGTTGGTCCGTGGGGGAGCTGGGACTGTAATCCAGGTTTACACAGCCCCCCTGCCACGGGTCTCTGCTACTTGCCCATCAGCTTTCTAAAGTAGAAGCGTGCAGAATCTTGCTGGGCAGGGCACCCCAAAGGGAAGCCGAGGGAAGGACAGCCCGGCCACCACCTCTAGGGAGAGAACTTTAAATAAAAACAAACACCATTTTGGCTGTTCTGTGTTAAGCCCAGATGGAGAAGCCTCAGGCTTTGGGGACTTCCCAGGTCACAGCGTCATGACAGTGGCCTGGTGTTGTGTTTGGTCACCTGCCACTCTCATTTCACCTCTCTTCTGTCCTCCCCGCTGCGTGGTGCTGCAGTGAATCAGAGCCTGAGATCCATGAGCAGCACTGGTTCTGGATTGGCCTGAACCGCCGGGACCCCAGAGCGGGTCAGAGTTGGCGCTGGAGCGATGGCCTCGGGGTGAGGGCTCCGGAGCAGGTGGGGCCGGGAGGAGGGCGGAGCCTGGAGTGTGGGCGGGTCCTCCAAGAGACAGGGTCTCTGGCCAGAGCTGGCCGGTAGAAAGGAAAGCAAGGTGGAGAGGGGACGCTCAGCCAAGGTTGGGGGTTCACAGCTCAGGCTAGCCGTCTTGTGTCCCTTCCTCTTCTCCAGTTCTCTTACCACAATTTTGACCGGAGCCGGCATGACGACGATGACATCCGGGGCTGCGCAGTGCTTGACTTGGCCTCCCTGCAGTGGGTGGCCATGCAGTGCGAGACGCAGCTTGACTGGATCTGCAAGATCCCTAGAGGTTGGGTGGTGTGGCACCGGGGGACACGGTAGAGTGCAGGGTGGCAGGGCCGGGGGTCGAGGGTCTGCTTTCCCCTGCAGCGTCGTCCCTGTTGCCCCGTAGGTGTGGATGTGCAGGAGCCCGACGTCAACCCGCAAGGTGAGGCCCCAGCCCACCTTCTGTCCACAAGAGAGAGAAACCGAGGGGGGTAAGGGCTCCAGCTGAAAGGGGACTGAGTTGGCTGGGACCGGACAGGGGAACCCTGCTTGGCTCAGTCTGGAAGGAGAGGCAAGTCCAGGGACTAGCACCTGACGCCACCCACCCGCCACCTCCCTGGCTCTGCCCTCGCTCCACTGTGTGCTTCAGGGCCCTGGCGAGCAGTCCCAGCCTGATTGCTGCTCCCACAGGCCGGCGGGAATGGCTGCGTTTCCAGGAGGCTGAGTACAAGTTCTTCGAGCACCACTCCACGTGGGCACAGGCGCAGCGCATCTGCACGTGGTTCCAGGCAGAGCTGACCTCCGTGCACAGCCAGGCCGAGCTGGACTTCCTGGGGCACAACCTGCAGAAGGTGGGCAGAAGGGGCAGCAGGGGGCTGTGGACTGGGCACTGAGGGCAAGGGGGGCTGCAGATCCTCACTTGCCTATCCACTGACTTCCCCAGTTCTCCCGGGGCCAGGAGCAGCACTGGTGGATTGGCCTGCACACCTCGGAGAGTGATGGGCGCTTCAGGTGGGAGCTCTGTTGGGGAGCAGGCATGAGAGGCAACTGACTGTGTAGATGTGTGGGTGGCCAGCTGTGTCCCCTGGCCAGAGGTGGGGAGACAGACAGCACCCAGAGATACGTAAGCATGTATTCGAATCCAGCTCTGTTCCTCGCTGTGTGGCCTTAAGCGAATGACTTAACCTTTCTTCTGGCCCTGGTTTCCTCATCTGAAAGTTGGAATAATGAAGCCCACCTCCCAGGATTCTCATGAGGATTAGAAATAACAAATTGAAGTCCTTAGCACAGCATCCAGCAAATATTGGGCACTAAATAATGGCAGCTTCTGTTATGTCTGGGATCATTCATCATGAACAGAGCCTCTGGGGACATGAACAGAGTGCATGATGGTCCAGAGGGGACTATTCAGTGCCCACCTTCCATGCACCAGGGTCCTTGAGGCAGGAAGACCAGGACCCCACAGGAACCTGAGTACAGGCCCATGCTCTGGGGGTTTCGGGCATCTTAGAGGAATGCTTGGGGAGGGCTAGGCCTTACCTGGAGACACCAGGTTGTTGGTGGCAGGCTGCACTGAGCTCTGTAGCTCCACTGTTCCATTTTCAGCCACTAAGCCCCTGAACTGCCTTCCCTGCCCGTTCCCCGCTGCCTTCGGTACTGTGTATGGGGAAGGCTGAGCCCCCGCCAGTGCTGGTGGCCCAGCACTATGCTGTGCCATTGCAGGTGGACCGATGGTTCCATTATAAACTTCATCTCCTGGGCACCAGGCAAACCTCGGCCCATCGGCAAGGACCAGAAATGTGTGTATATGACAGCCAGCCGAGGTAAGGACAAGGGGTGACAGACAGGGTGCCACTGTGGAGAGAATCAGTGCTGGGGGTGGTAAGGTGAGCTCTGGCAGGGACCGTCAGTGTCTTCTCATCCTCTTTTTTCCCAAACCCAAGAAGGCTGGTAAATCCACAGAGGGTCAGGCCTGTGTCCATGGCCCCAAAGCCACAGAAGGCTTGAGTTCAGAGTTGGACATAGTCCCTGAGCTTCTGCCCAGAGCTCTCAGGATGTGAGGCTGTTACTAGCTCTGCCCTGCCTTGCCCCGGGAGTGACTGCCCTCCCCTGCCCTGTCACAGAAGACTGGGGGGACCAGCGGTGCACGACAGCCCTGCCCTACATCTGTAAGCGCAGCAACAGCACTGGTGAGACCCAGCCTCCAGACCTGCCACCAACGGCGCTGGGGGGCTGCCCCGCTGGCTGGAACCAGTTCCTCAACAAGGTAGGAGGCGGGGTGGGGGCACCCTCGGGAGTCCGAGGGAAGATGTAAACATGGGAAGGATGGGTGTCAGGACTCCTGGCTGTTCGGCAGCATCAGAGTCATGGCCTCTCACCTGTAACAACCAGCCTCTCTTCCTGGGCCCCAACATCAGCCTGGATTCCTTGGAAAATGACTTAATGCAGTAAAATCTTCAAATCCACCAAGGAAGCAAGGTTGTCCAAGTACTTAAATGAGTTTTCTAGATCAGTGGCTGGCAGCCATTTGATAATGAACTCCTTTTAATAACACAAAATATCAAGCATACATACCCAAACTCTGTATTTCATTCGTGAATAAGTAAGTTGTGTGTATAAATAAAATACATATTTACTGCTATACTGTTGTGACTAATGTTAAATATAGTAAAATACGCACAAGAATAAAACAATTTAAAGCATGAGCTAAAGATGGAAAATTATTAATGGAATGAAAACATTTTTGGCACACTCAAATGGTCAAGTATTGGGCTGGGGTTTAGCATAGTGGTTAGAGTGCCTGCCTAGCAAGCCCAAGGCCCTGAGTTCGATCCCCAGCACCAAAAAAAAAGAAAAAAGAAGGTCAAGTATAATTATTAACCTTGAAATAATTTTAATAGAAGCCATGCAGTTGCATATATTTTATTACTATTTTTCTCTGCAATAGAAAATTATTTCCTTTTTAAGTTTAAATTTGTTATACATAAAAACATAAAAATTACATATATTTATGGGGTACCATGTAATGTTTCAGTACATGCACACAATGTGTGATGTTTAAATCAGGGTAAACATATCTGTCTCCTTAAACGTTTACCATTTCTTTCCAGTGAAAACACTGAAAATCTTTTCTTCTAGCTTTTTGAAATATGCAATATATTATGGTGATTATAATCACCCTGCTGCATAATATCCACCAGAACTTCTTGCGTCTCTCTAACTGTAACTTAGAACTCATGGATCGGCCTTCCCTTCCCCTTACTTACTCTCTCCCACTGTGGTAACCACCATTCTACTCTCAACTTCCACAAAATCAACTTTCTGTATTATAAATATGAGATCATGCAGTACTTGTTTTTCTGTTATCTCGTTTTTTCTTTTTTTTTTTTGTTTTTTTTTTTGTGTTTTTTTGAGACAGGGTCTTTCTAAGCAGTTCAGGCTGCCCTTGAATTCAAACTGTGTAGCCCAGGCTGGCCTCAAACTTGTCACGGATCCTCTTGCCTCAGTCTCCTGAGTGCTGAGATTACAGGTGTGCACCACAATGCCTGGCATTTTTTTTTTTTTTTAAATCTTAACCTGATACTTTGTGGTTTGTGACTTACAGGCCTTATTGGAAGTTCACATTTTTTCAAAACATGGATTTAATGGTTAACATGGATTTAAAAGATGCCTCACAAAGAAATGATTAAAGTGAAGGTGGATGTGGTAACACAGAATCCCAGTACTCTGGGAGGCTGAGGCAGGAGTACCATAAGTTTGAGCCCGGCCCAAGAAATTTAAATGACTTAGCAAAACCCTCTCTCAAAATAAGGAATAAAAAGGGATGGGGTTTAACTCACTGTGATGGCCCTGGGTTCAGTCCCCAGTCCAAAAAAAACCAAAAGAAATGATCAAAGTGAAAAACATTCATCTACCACTGGCTGACTTTCTACTCCAATTAAACAAAGGTTTTTTGTTTTAAAATTGGCTAGTTAATTTCTGGCTTCTTCACTTGATCTTAGCCAAAAGGCCGAGAAGCGATAATTTCTGGCTTCTTTATTCATTTGTAGAGACAGGGTCTCACTGTGTAGCCCAGGCTGGCCTCAAACTTATGGCAGTCTTCCTGCCTCAGCCTCCCAAGTTCTGGGATTACAGAGCAGGTGATGGTGCCACCATGCTCCACCTGGCTTCCCTCTTATCTCACACATGAATCAGAAGACCTCATCAAGAGGAGTGGAGACTGTGGAAACAATTTAAACATTCAGGAAATTCTCTTCCCAAGTATTTACAGTGTGCAGATAGGAAAATTTGGGGCAATGAAATTATTCAGAATGGTTGTGTTTACAGACTTGTTTCAAAATGCTCCCTTCATAGTGTGAGTTTTCCCCCAAAGTAGGTGTACCTCTGAACTATGCCCCTTGCAGGCTTTTACAGTTTTCTATGGCAAATCTGCCATCAGCATCACTGGAGCTGTGCAAGAACTGCTAATCATTAAGAGTTGAGTAAGAGTACTCACCAGGTGAGCACCCAACTCTGCATTTTGTGTTGCACCGCGCGCTGCTAGCCTTAAACCTTGAGATAACCCCGAAAGTCAGGGTCTTCAGAATTTCTACTTCACAGCAGAGTAAATTGAAGCCAGAATAAGAGTCCGACTCTGGCCTCTTCTCCGTCCATCTCCATCCCCGTCTCTGTGACTTCAAAGCCTGCTTACACCCTTCCTTTCCCACCATGCTGCCTCTGAGCAGGACATGACTGGAAGTCATTCATTTTCTAAGAACTAGTCTTCAACTGGTCAAACAATTGTCCACACAGGGTTCTTTTAACCTTATGGGAAAAAATGAAGGTGGGGAAAAATATAAAATTACAATTAGAAGTCTCCGGCTAACAAAGATCATCCAAAAATAAAGATAAAAGTGTCCTGGAACAGGATTATATACACCAAAAGGGCAAGATAACAGATTTCAGACACACTCAGAAAGGTGTTGAACAGAAAGCAAGATGGATCTCAACTCCATCTTCCCAATGCTTGGCCTGTGCCCTGTTGTCATAGGTAGTGGTTTTTGTGGCCCGAAGAAATGCTCCCGTTAAAAGTCCCCTGGAGTGTGGGCATGCGTGTGTGAATCCTCTGTGCCAGGTGGTGGGGGTTGCCCAGAAAGACCCAGATGTACCGGTCCCTCAGATATTCTTTTGCAGTCCCAAAGCCTCCAGGACCAGTTGTTGAGGGGTGCCCAGCAGAGTTCCTGGGTTTGTGGGGCAGGGAAGTAGAGCTGTATGTCACACTTCCTGTCTGCCCCGCAGTGTTTCCGAATCCAGGGTGAGGACTCCCAGGACCAAGTAAAGTGGTCAGAGGCTCAGTTTTCCTGTGAACAGCAAGAGGCCCAGCTGGTCACCATTGCAAACCCCTTAGAACAAGGTAGGGCCAGCCAGCGGGGAGGCCCTGCTGTCCTCCACCAGAGTTCCCCTCTGCGGCTAGAGCAGAGCAAACGGGAGCTGCCTCCTGACTCTCTTTTCTGGGGGACTACTGCAGCATACATCACGGCCAGCCTGCCCAATGTTACCTTTGACCTTTGGATTGGCCTCCACGCCTCACAGAGAGACTTCCAGTGGGTGGAACAGGAGCCTCTGCTGTACACCAACTGGGCACCGGGGGAGCCCTCTGGGCCCAGCCCCGCTCCCAGCGGCAACAAACCGGTGAGGACACCCCTCTGCTCTCTGCACCCCTCTACCCTCAGCTGTGGTGCTGTCTTTGCCGCTGGTCTCCTCTCTTCCAGTCTCTTTGCTACCTTTTAGGGGGCAGTGGCACCAGGCCGGTGGGCAGCTGCCAGCGCTCCCCTGAGCAACTCTCTCTCCCCCAGACCAGCTGTGCAGTGGTCCTGCACAATCCCTCAGCCCACTTTGCTGGCCGCTGGGATGATCGGAGCTGCACAGAGGAGACGCATGGTTTCATCTGCCAGAAGGGCACAGGTACCTGTCACCAGTGGACCTGGAAACTCCAGCAGTGGGCCACCTGCTGTGGTTAATGCTGAGAAGAATGAAATAAGGCCTCTGGCCCCCAGAGGCCCTTGGGGTCACCCCTGAGTCCTATGTCTGCCCAGGAAGCAGATGGGTGGAAAGGTAGGGTGCCAGCAAGACAGAGGGCAGTAAGCACTGAGGGGGGTCTCAGGAGGATGGTTTGGGGAGCATAAGGTTGATCAGGGAGATCTAGACACTGGGCTGAGTGACATTCCGGCATGCCTGGCATCAGGGACCTGAAGTTTTATGTTCTAGGCACCACCAGCTCCCTGGATGATTTCCCTCTGCCCTGAGCTGCTTTGTCAAGAGGTCAATCTCTAGCATCCTGCCCAGGGTTTTTTGTTTGTTTGTCTTGTTTTTTTTGGTTTTGGTTTTTTGAGACTGTCTCACTATGTAGGTCAGGTTGGCTTTGAACTCACTGTGTAGCCCAGGCTGACCTCAAATTTGCAGCGATCCTCCCGCCTCAGCCTCCTGAGTGCTGGGATTACAGGCGTGTGCCACCATGCCTGGCTCCACTGTTTTAGCAAATACGTCTCACTAATAGAACAGTGGCTCACACTTACCCAAAGTTCATCATTTGTGCCAAACACTATGCCAGTGCCTGGTGAAGACCAGGTCTTTGCCTGATGCCTGGGGACGGGATGAGGGAGGCAGAGCCCGGCCTGAGCCCTCTCCCCTTCCCTGTAGACCCCGCCCTGAGCCCATCCCCAGCAGCCTCACCTCCTGCCCCGGGCGCTGAGCTGTCCTACCTCAATGGCACCTTCCGACTGCTGCAGAAGCCGCTGCGCTGGCACGACGCCCTGCTGCTGTGTGAGAGCCGTGACGCCAGCCTGGCCTACGTGCCTGACCCCTACACCCAGGCCTTCCTCACTCAGGCTGCCCGAGGGCTGCGTGCGCCGCTCTGGATTGGGCTGGCCAGCGACGAGGTGGGCTCCCAAGCAACAGCCCTGGCGCTCTTGCCTCCCACCCCTACTGCTGCCTTGATTTCCCTCCTTTTCCTCTTCTACCCCCACCCTGATGTCCCCCTTCTTCCACCACGACCCCCTTGTGCCCAGGGCTCCAGGCGGTACTCCTGGGTCTCGGAGGAGCCTCTGAGCTACGTGAGCTGGCGGGATGGGGAGCCCCAGCAGGCGGGGGGCTGTGCCTACGTGGACGTGGATGGGGCCTGGCGCACCACCAGCTGTGACACCAAGCTGCAGGGGGCCGTGTGTGGGGTTAGCAGGGGTGAGTGCCACCTGCCGGGACCAAGGCCAAGGCAAGGTATAGGTGGTCCCGGGGAGGATGCTGGGCCACTTCCTCAATCCTGCGCCCCTACAGGGCCCCCTCCTCCCCGAAGAATGAACTACCACGGCAGCTGTCCGCAGGGGCTGGCTGACTCGGCATGGATCCCCTTCAGGGAGAATTGCTACTCCTTCCACACGGAGCTGCTGCTGGGCCACCAGGAGGCGCTGCAGCGCTGCAGGCGAGGTAGGAGAGGGCCGGCGGCCGCGTAGTGCCTCCAGTAGGAACCTCATCTTCAGACACACAAACCCCAGGAAAGCAGTCCCCTGGCTGCTCCACCCAGAGGCAACATCCCCAGTCCTCCTCACCTTCTCGTACACAGAAACCTTACGTGACATATGTACAGTGTCTCCCCCCCAGCGCGCGCGCGCACACACACACACAGTATGGACTCCACACCATTCTTACTCAGGCTGCCAGAGAGGAGGACTGAGGTCACTCTAGGGGTTCTGCCACTCCTGGAGACCTGTGTACCCTGACACAGGCCTCTCTTGTGTCCAGCGGGTGGGGCGGTCCTGTCCATTCTGGACGAGATGGAGAATGTGTTTGTCTGGGAGCACCTGCAGGGCTCTGAGGGCCAGAGTCGGGGCGCGTGGCTGGGCATGAACTTCAATCCCAAAGGTGAGTGCCCTCTGCGGGGGGTGGCGAAGGCCTCCCGAGCTTTGGGGGGGGGTTGGAAGGGGGGCTGGCTCTAGACCACCTGCTCCCTCCCCCCAGCTTGTGCTCCACCCCGTCCGCCACCCCTACCCCTCAGTGCCTTCTTTCCCACAGGAGGCGTGCTGGTCTGGCAGGACAACACAGCCGTGAACTACTCCAACTGGGGGCCCCCAGGCCTGGGCCCCAGCATGCTGAGCCACAACAGCTGCTACTGGATCCAGAGCAGCAGTGGACTGTGGCGCCCCGGCGCCTGCACCAACGTCACCATGGGCGTGGTGTGCAAGCTCCCGCGAGGTGAGCCCACGTCCTGGCAGACTCACTGCTCCTTCTGTTCCCATGCAGCCTCTCCTGGGGTGGGCCCAGAGGTTGCTCCTCAACCTGCAGGGAACACAGTGATGGGAGGACATGAACAGACCACGCGGGGGGCAGCTGGGATCCCCCTTTGGGGCGGCATTAATCTGTGGGAAGGCCTGGTGTGGGGCTTACCTTCCAAACTGGACAGCGAGTTCCTGTCATTCTGTGGAGGTTAAGGGCACAGAATCATTTACTATCCAAATCATTTACTGCCCCGTGATCTGGGAAGAGGTCCTTGAACTCTGGCCTCAACGTCCTCCTATGTAAAATGGAAATAATAATACCTATCTCGCAGAGTCATGGCAAGATGCAGTGAGTTAGTGAAGTGTCTGACCCTCAGGAAGCCGTTTGCAGGTGTTGCTTAAATTCTTACTATTCTGATGAGTCTGTTCACGGCCCCTCCTCTTGTGACAGCGGAGGAGAGCAGCTTGGTCCCATCAGGTGAGTCGGAGGCGGCGTCGGGACGGACCCCACCCCCGGGCGGGCAGCAGGGCGGGCAGAGCGGCAGGATTTGGGCCTGATGACACTCACCCCACCACCGCAGCGGCGCTCCCCGAGAACCCGGCGGCCCTGGTGGTGGTGCTCATGGCGGTGCTGCTGCTCCTGGCCCTGCTGACTGCGGCCCTCATCCTCTACCGGCGGCGACAGAGTGCAGAGCGCGGGGCTTTCGAGGGCGCCCGCTACAGCCGCGGCAGCTCCGGCCCGGGCGAGGCTACCGAGAAGAACATCCTGGTGTCTGACATGGAAATGAACGAGCAGCAAGACTAGAGCGACGGGCAGGGGTGGGGCCGGGGCGGAGAGCGGGGCCCCGGATTGGCTGACCCCCACCAGCCCGCGTCCACCGGCCTGTAGGGTAGCCCCCGGAGTTGCTTTTGGGAGCTGGGGCTGGGCGGGGCCTGCGCTGTGGGGGTCCCGCTCTCCGGTGATGGCTGGGCTGAGACCTGGCTGAGTGCAGCGTGGCGTTTCCCTTTCCGGGGGCCCCGAGCGCTCCTCATCCGGGCCTGTGCCCCGCGGTAAGCAGAGGCAGGACGGGAGGGTGAACTGGAGCCTCGGACCCCCAGCCCAGACCTGCTGACCTGTTCCCCGGAACCCCCTTCCTGTTTGCAGACGTGGGGACCTGCCCTGTCCCCTCCCCTCAGGCAACTCCCCGCTTCTCTCCTCCCCTCCCTGCGCCCTGTGCCCTGCTCCCACCCAGCCCTTCCTATGACCCAGGGCCCTGGGGCTTGGGAGCCTCCCCCGCTCTCGGTGGGTGTCTGCCGAGTGGGCCGAGCATCTATCCTGTGCCTGCTGGAGCGGCCACGGGGCGTGGCAGGAAGGGCCTGGGTGTGTCGGGCCTTAGAACCAGGGCATTAGTGTGGTGTCTGCTGAGCTGGAGACAAGACTGGGGAGGGACACCCCATCCTCCCAGGGGGAGCTGGGCTAGGTCGGGTGTCATCTCCTGCCGGTCGGGGGAGGGCTCTGTCCCTGAAAGAGTCCCCTGTGGGGACCAAAATAAGTTACCTAACGGTCTCCAGCTCCTGGTTCTGGTTTGGAGAGAGGGGAGGGGTTGCCAGCGTTCTAGGTGCCCGGGAGGAGCAGAAGCCCATGACAGTGCCAAATGCCGCCCTCTGGCGGTGCCCAGAGGAACAGCGCCCGGGCTCCTGGAGCGACCAGCGCCTTTGCTAGAGGCGGAAATACAGCCAGGATGGAGTGTGTGGCCAATCCCCATGCCAAGGCGCGGGACAATGTGAACATGAACTCGAAGACATGGTCCCTTTTTTGTAGTTCTTGATTTTTTAAAAATGTGCCATTATTGTTTTAAGAAAAAGGAAAAAAAGGAAATCAAACAAATAAAACACCTTCTAAGAGGCTTAAGAGATAAGGGTTCCTGTCTTGTCCGTGCTGAGCCTGGTTCTTCACATCCTGTTAGAGATACATGTCGTTTTTGGAGTCTGCATTATGTGTTAGTGCAGCCTGCCATTTTGCCTCTGTCTCTGAGCCCCCGGGGTGCTCATTCCTATTGCCTTTCTGGGCCTGCTCATCGTGTTCTTAGGTACTTGAGTGTAGGGGAGAACTGGAGCCAGACTGCAGTGTGTGAGTTCGGACAGCTTAGCTCATGGTTCCACCTGTGTGAACCATGGGTACATGGGGTACATGGTTAGAAAACCCACCTTCTGGAGTTGTTGGAAGGGTACTTGGGATGTAGTGAGATCATCCCCAGAAGCGTGGAGAGCCATGCTTTTGGGTGGATGCAGTAAGTGCTACACAGAAGCCGGCTGCTGCTCTTATTTCTGGGAGCCCTGGAGGTGTCCAGGCAGGCTCCGGGTGGGGGCTCTGTACCATTGTCCTATCGAGGCAGCTGTCATACTTGCTTCCTGGCTGCTAGAAGCTCCTCATTGTCCTGGGGGACTTTGGGCTCTGAAACTACCCCAAGTCCTCTTCACTCTGCCCTTTGTTTCAGCATGTGTATGAGCTGGAGGCAGAACTGAGAATGCCTTGCCAGCACGGTGGGCACTGTGAGGGGAATAAAGGCAGCAGGATGGGGGTAGGGTTGGACAGCATGGGGGGGGGCGACACCAGAGGGAATAAAACTCTGAGCCTAAAGTGCAAAAAACTGGGCCAGGGCCCACAGCTCGGGGTCCTTGGTGCTTTAGAGGACCAGCAAGGGGACAGGCAGAAGGTGAGCGGGGAAGGGCAGGGTCAAGGCCCGGAAGGCAGTGGCTCAGGGGTACATGGTTAGCTACAGTGGGAAGTCGGTGGGAATGGCTAACCTTACTGACCTTGTAACAAGATCCTTCTGTCTGGGATGTGGGAAACAGACAATGGGTAGGAAACGGGGTAGCGAAAGCCAGAAGACTGAAGAAGTTCTTGTAAAGATTCAAGCACCAGAAGATGGTGGTTTCTTTGGCTCAGGACTGCAGCAGTGGTTGGATGCATCGAGTGTGTGTGTGTGTGTATGTGTGTACTCATTGCCCTGTTCATGACTTTTAAAATTTAAATTTGTACTTTTCTGAGTAGACAGTAGTCACGTGGTTTAAAAGCTAAAAGACGTAAAAAGATTCACAAAGACACATTGAACAGTCTCCCTCCTACCTCCAACCTCATCCAGCCCACAGCCTCTTGCCCTGCTGGTTTCCCGTGTCTCTTCCAGTATTCCTTTATAGAAACAAGCAAACACGAGCTCCAGATTTGCCTGAAGGGATTTCAGATGCACTTGCCTGGGATCAGATGTGTTGGTGGGGAGAGCTTCCGCTGCCGTTGCGTGAGACAGGACCCTAGGGAGGGCCTGGGAGCTGGTGTTCCTGAGCCTGGAGGAGCTTCCTCGGCAGCAGGACCTGTGGAGGGGCCTAGTCACTCGGGAAGCGAGTCCCAAGCCAGTGAGAGTCCTTCATGATTAATCACTTCACCATGAAGTGATCGGCTCCTTTTGTGAGTCAAGTGCTCTGTCACTAGCCACAGCTCAAGAATCACTTGACAGGCTGCTGGGAACCGCTCTGGGACAGAGGCCTCTTTGGATCCCAGTTACCCCCTGCCCTGGAAGGGAAGAAAGTAGAGGGGTGAAGGCAGGGTCATGGGGTCTAAGGAGCTGGCAGAGCAGCTGAGGGAATGAAGGCCCAAGTGTCCAGTTAGGCCCGGAGCCAGCGCACGGTGTCTACCGTGCTCACTTGCTCTGCTTCCCTTGGTGGCTGGAGTCTCACCGGGGCCCTGCACTCACCTGCGAGAATTCCCTGCGGTTTCAGGGCGCTAGGGCTCCCCAGAGACCTTGTTCTAACCGTCCCTGGTGGAGACTCCTATCTGCCCAGTGGAGGCAGGAGAACATTCCTGTAGCTCTCTCTGAAGGGGCAGGAGGAAGGCACTGGGCCCAGTCATTTGCTGTCTGGGTCCAAGATGTCTGATTCTGCCAGAACATGTGATGCAGCCTCTTTTCTATCTGCTCATTTCAATTCAGTAAACATGAAGCATTGCCTCTACATGCCAGGCTCTTGCTGGTGGCAGGTGCCCCGAGGCCCATCCCAGTGAGGCTGGGCAAAGGGCATTGTCTGCCAGGCACCAAGCCAACCTTCACTGGCGGGCCTGAACCTGCCCAGCTCTGGCCACCTGGACCTTCAGTGACAGCTCAATGAATCTGTGAATGAACAGGAGAACGGCGGCTCTCCAGAGCACGCTGTTTTCCCAATCTCTTTGTCACGTTAGAGATGGCTTCCTCCCAGGTGTCCTGGAAGAGCCGGGCTGGCCCAGTGGGCAGCTCTGAGAGGCCACAGGAGCGAGGCGGCGGCCAGTCACACCACATGGCTCTCCTGGAACGGGGCTTCCTGAGCCGGGCCAAGTTGCCTGGCGCCCAGGGCTTGAGTCCGCGCAGGCACAGAGTCCGAGTGGCTTCCTGGAGGTGGATCCCAAGGGAGGCAGGCAGGAACGGGTGAAATTAGCATGGGCTGTGCAGGGGAACCCACATGAAAAGCAAGCACCCAGATATTGCAGCCAGGGTCCGATTTTCCTTATCTTAGCAGCTGCCAAGAGGTCCTGAGAAAAGGCTGACTTCAGTTTTCATTCCCACCAGAATCAGTGCCCTGTGAGGGGCGGATTTCAACCTTTCTTTTTCAGGATGCAGGAGGGATGCCAGCCCTGGAGAAAGAGCAGGGAGAGGAGCATCGAGGAGGCCTTTGCTGCTTGAGGTGACTCACCACTGGCACCCAGGTTCAAGGCCACACACACTGAGTGCAGGACACTGTCTTCTTCCATCGGCTGGCGGAATTGTATTTTTAGCCTTCGCAGGGAAATGCCGGTCCGTGAAGGTTTTCCAGACCAGTCAGTGTTCTCACCTTTATGCACAGGTGTGTCTCTGTGTCTGAGGCCTTACAGGGTGTCCAGGTCCTCGTGGGGAAGTCACCTGGCCCTCCATCTTGGTGGCCCCTGCTGGCTTCTGCAGAGATCTGCCACCTGTCACTCTGTCCTGGGTCTGGGGAGACGCGAGGGGAATCCTTCCCCACACAGGGCTTGCACAGGCTCAGGACACTGCCTCAGACACACTTTCTACATGATAATGTAACAAGAAATTGGTTAAGAACAGCCATCCCTTGGGATCCAAGGGGGATTCGTTCCAGGATCCTGTGCAGATACCCAACTCTGAGGATGCCCAAGTCCCTTCTATAAAATAGCCTATACACATCCTCCTGTATAGGTCAAGTCGTCTCTAGGATGCTTATAATATCTGATACAAAGGTTGTTATACTATATTGTTTGGGGAATGATAAAGAGGCTGTAGGTGTTCAGTATAGGCACAGCTTTTTTAAAAAAGGGTCTCACAGGGGCTGGGGATTTAGCTCAGTGATTAGAGTGCTTGCCTTGCAAGCCCAAGGGCCTGAGTTCGATCCCCGGCACCACAAAAAAAAAAAAAAAAAAAAAAAAAAAAGGGTCTCACTGTGTAGCTCAAGCTGGCCTTGAACTCACGAGCCTTCTGCCTCAGCCTCCTGAGTGTTGGGGAATTACAGGCATGTGC
>PVJO010015436.1:0-44916 GCA_004026905.1 Hystrix cristata
CAAAGCTTTCGAAACTTCTCGCAGACTATTCTCACAGGTGTCTATGATGTCCTGTTGCTCCTGAGTCTTTCAAGTACATGCTCCGTTCCCGTTTTCCTCTGCAGATGGCTGTCTGTCCTGATTTAGAATTAGCTCTTCACCCTTGATCTTGGCTCTCTGCTGGCTTGAGGGAAGGTTGTTCAATTGCAGGCTGCAGTATTTGTCTAACTTGGGAAACTTGGAAACAAAGAAAGAAACTGCGTGTGTCTTTGCGTGTACATCTGTTTGTCTGCTGCTCTGGGATTCTTGCATTTCTTTGAATTGAACGTGGCTTAATTTTATTGTATTTTAGGTTAATTAAATGAAATGATAATGCTACTCTAATATGGTAACATATTATAATATAACATGAAATATCCCTGAATCAGGTAGCTGTTATGTGTAGGCTCTTTCAAGAATGTCTACATGTCATTTTTCAGTTTTCATTTTATTTAAATTACATTGTGTTAACTGACACTTAAAAATGGCTCCTATGTATGGGGTATACACGATATTTTGTTACATGTAAAGATTTTGTAATGTTTAAATCAGATTGTATGTGTCTGTCTCCTCACACATTTCTCATTTCTTTATGCTGAAAACATTCCAAAATTTTGTCCAGCTTTTTGAAGTATACAGTATTTTATAACTAACCATCGTCACCCTACTTGGCTGTAACACAGCAGGCCATCTCGTTGCTCTCTATCTGTAACTGAGCACCCCTTAGTGAACTTCTCCCTATTTTCCCTCCTGTCCCCCTCCAGCCCATGTCACCACCCCTGTATTCTCAACTTCTATAAAATCATCTGTGTTTAGTTTCCACATTTGCGGGAGAGGACACAGTGCAGGTCTTTCTGACCTTGCTTAGTTCACTTAAAATAAT
Source organism: Hystrix cristata (assembly GCA_004026905.1). NCBI lineage: Eukaryota > Metazoa > Chordata > Mammalia > Rodentia > Hystricidae > Hystrix > Hystrix cristata. The sequence goes on from PVJO010015436.1 coordinate 902, forward strand.
GATCTGCAGTTCCATCCACATATGTATGTTCAGAGTGAGGTTAATCTATTTTTGAATTTTTAAGGAGTCTCCGTATCAATGTACTTTCCCATTTGCAGTTCACAAGCCTTCCCATCTCTCCATGTCATCGTAAGAGTCCCAAAATTAGGCACTTGCTATTGATAATTCAGAATGCCAAAAATTCACACAATGACCATATTTTTAAACAAATGCTATCTCAAAAGAAGAAATGTCAAATTTGTGTCATATGTAAAGTTGAATAATAAAATATAACTAATCTTCAGAATGTAAAATAAATGTATCGCTAACAAAATGGAAACACCAAAGCTCAGGGCGGAGTGGTGGGGGGAAGAACTTGGGTGGCTGAGACTCCTTGAGGTGTTGGAGGAAGAATGCTTTGAAGTGGTTCATAGTGAAGCTACTCAGATAACGTATACCGCAGAATTTCATAATACATGAAGTGGAATTTGATAAGAAAAAAGCAAAAGAGAAGCCAGTACATGTTAATTACATATTTTAGATCACAAGGTGTTAAAAAACATCATCTAAAATAATACAGTTAAGCAGAACTCTGCATTATGTAAAATTACGAAAGTAATAATCAGAAAAATTTAGAAACTACTGATTAGAAAAGTTCTTCTGGGCTTGCAGGTATGGAAGAGCCAGTCAGAATTTAAAAATAAGGAAACATAAATTCTTAATTCAACATGGAATAAAATGGAGAAATACTTCAGCCATATGAATTTTCTAGGGCTACTCTAAAAATGTACCATAAATTGAGTGACTTAAAGATAATATAAGTAACATAAGTTTACTGTGACCCTGTTCTGGAAGGTAGAAGCCCCAAATTCAAATGTTGGCAACCTTGTTTTAGTAGTGGGGTGTGAGGGGAAATCAGTGCCATGATTCTGGTGGTTTGCCAGGATCCTTTGACAGTCTTTAGCTTTGGATGCATCGTTCAATCTTATGCACAACATTCTCCTGTAATCTCTGCTAATGCATCCAGATTTCACCTTTTTCCAAAGACAGCGGTCATCTTGCATGGAGACCATCCTATGGATTCCACTTAAACTTGATTAGCTTTTGGGCGACTGTTTGAAAATAAGGCCACATGTCCATGACCCAGGGGTTCACATTTCACACATATTTTGTGGGGAATACATTCAAAAGAAAATTTGGACTTATAATTTTATATAAAAGCTTTGACATATTGACATTTTTTTATCCAAATTCTTAGATCTCTTTCTCCTTGTCCAATCCCTTTCCTCGCTGTATGTTACTTTCACTCTCATGGGGTTGGGTTAGTGTTCTTTTTTCCAGGTACCCTCAGCTTTGCACAGATACGTCTTTTTAAAGTACCTGGATGTTTATTATAGGCCCAGGTCCATCATCGAAGACACTGAGGAAAGACTGATGAGAGATTATAAGTGACAAAAATTCTAGTTTGTTCTTGAGAGGGGTAAAGCTGACTTCCTCCTCTGTTTTGTTGAAAAGCCAAAAATTTCTCCATATGTAAGTGTTCGATCACATAGTTGGAAAAGAAGCACCTCACAAGGGAATCCATTTGGGTTTGCTGTTTGGAAGCAGTGAAGCCAGGTCCTTGTGTTTAGAATCACTAGCTATAAATGCTTCTTTCCCACCCAGTTCCTGTAGTGTCATCTTCATTTACATAGTTAAATATGCGAAATGTTACTCATGTAGAGAAGGAAATAGAGAGTCTAAATCTGCCTTAGTGGGAAATTTAATTTTACCAACCATATATTCAACAACACACACAGACACACACACACATTCTCTCTCTCCCTTTCTCTCTAAATATACATTATATAATTTTATATAATCCATATATAATTTATATATAACATATATATGCACATACATAATTCTGACTGAGCTTGTTGAAACTAGAATATCTACAAGGTCATTCATATTAAAAGTACCATGACAATATGTAAAACAGTCTCTGATGGGAGAAAATGAAAGAGAGGGCAGTATGTATTACTGCATCTCTTCCATAGAATTCTCTGAGTTTAATATAGTTAAGGAAAATTGTATGAATTATAAGGGATTATGAAAATATTAAAGATTATATATATATATGGAGAGAGGAGACAGAGATAGAGACAGAAACAGAAACAGACCGAGAGACAGAGAGGTAGAGAAAATACCTTGCAAACAGAAGAAACCAGAAAGGAGTAAGTGCAAGTGAGCTAAATGACACAGTTCCTAGAAGAATTCTTTGGAGTATGAAGACCAGGGATGGAAAGATGGCTGGAGTCAGATATATTCGCTTTTAGGGTTAATGATGGCAAAATTCTTAAAATGAGTTTTGGGGAAAGTAGATATTAGCACAAAATAACTAAGTAAGTTTTAAGTGACATAGCATCAAAAAAAACAACTTCATGTTAAAGGAAATATAATTTTAATCAATTACAATGTGTGGTCAACAGAGAGCCTTTGTATATTCAATGTATTGGAGATGTTAAATACAGAGGCAAATAATATTTGATTAATTTACTAAACTAGCACCATTTTCTTCAGTTTATATTGTCTTTTTTTTTTTTTCAATAATCCAGGACCTGGACAAAAGTACAAGGATAGGGCAGATTTCAATTCTAGTTTGAAATGGACAGGACTTAGATTGATTTTCTTCCTATTTTTTTCTTGGAAACAAAATTTTTCCATACATCATAATTATGAAGTAAAGAAAATAACATGATCAATTCGCAGCTCACATATGTGTGCTGTGTTTAATGGTCAAATTCAGCAATCTTCACTTACTGAAATTACTGAAAAGCTTAGGGCGGGTGACAGTGAGAAGAAGCAATGGCTGAGGGCAGGGCAAGACCACTGAAGGGGAGAGGAAGAAAAGAAAAGCTCCAGGAGCTAACTAGGGTAAATGTGCACATTACACATCCAGACGTGTGTGTGTGTGTGTGTGTGTAACGATAAAGTGCCAAAACCTGACTGGAGAGTAACTGTGGAGAAATGGCATGACATCAGGTTTGACAGTTGTGTCCAGGCCCAGTTCTTTGAGTCTTGTTCATGTCTGTCTCCTCCTGAATTAAGAATCAGGAATCAATCATATTTTCACCTTTAAATGGAATCCTTGTGTGAACATGAATACAAGAAATATGGTCACCTTTGTTTTAAGTTGCACAACAAAAGATATAATGTTTATGAGTTCCAGACTTTGGGAGGATGAAGAACAAGGAAAATCGTCTAAAATGTAGCAAGTTAGTGAGACCCTGTTTCAAAAAAAAAAAAAAAAAAAAGCATTCAGTACTCAGCTCAATTTGAAGGTCCTGCATTCATTTCCAAGTAATGGAGGAAAATGTTCAAATGGGAAGGGGGATGAGGGAGAAGGGAGAGGAGAAGGAAGGAAGGGAAAAGGAAAAGAAAATAGAAGGAAAAAAATGGAAATAAAGCTTTTATAACAAGGAGGGGAAGAAGGATTGAAGGGAGGGGAGGAAAATGGGAAAAAAAGAAGAATCAAGGTATATTATGTATAGATACCAATTGCCTATGATGAATGTGATCATTATGTATATCAATAGTGTACCAATAAAATTAATTTTAAAAATGTAAATACTGTAAGAATTCATAACTGCAATATGTTGGGCACATGATATTTTCGTGTTTTTTTTTCCTTATAGAAAAAAATAACAACACATACAGTTGCCTAGTCATTAAATATTTGCTAGTAGATTTTTACATCTTGTCATTTCTGCTGTGTGCATTAATTGAATCTCTTGCATTACTTTCCTGCTCTCCTGCAGAAGATACTGGCTTTTCTCTGCAAGGTTCCTGTATGCAAATGTGCTGCTTTCTCTCCTTCTCACACTTGGGACAAGTTACTTTGTCTGAATTGTTCTTGTATTAATGCTTAATTGTTCTTAATTCTCTCTCTTTCGTCTGGGCTTTGAGCTTGACCCTTTTGCTCACATGATTGCCTTGTCTATACTACTTCCAACATATTTGAATGTTGCTCAGAAGAACTGGCACTCATTTGAGACCCCAAGACTATTATTTTGTTTCCCCTGTTGTGTGTAATGCATACTTTCATGTTAAGCAAACACTAGATACTCCTTAAATGAGCCTAAAGATGAATGGATGAACATTGAATAATGACAGAAATTACCTTGGTAGTAGTTTTACTAGGCTGTGTAAGTACCAATAAACACACAAGATATTTAAGTGACACTTAAATGAATATTTTAATGTCACCATTTTAACCTCAGCTATTATGTTTCTACAGATGTAGACACATTAATGATTGTGCTCACTTGACAATAACACATTTTTAGAGCTTATTTAAAGGCACACCTTCCTCTATTTTATTTATTATTTTATCCATATAATATAGTGAAAGTATTCATTTGCATATTCCCAGTCTAGGAGATATTTATATATGGATTTCAGGTACATAAAATTCCACATAATCTACATGATTCCTCAAATAAGGCATGTTTTTTACCCAAATTATAACATAGATTTTAAAGTTTACTTAAAATCAAAATATTATCTTCTTAAGCTCACACCTATCCTACTTACAGAGTGTTTTCAAATTAAAGCTCACATACATTACCTATATGTTAATCTGTTTGACTCTGCATAACCAAATATCAAAGGCTGGATAGATTTAAAAGCAGAAATGTGTTTCCCTTCTGGACAGAAGGCAGCAGGAGATCAAGGGGCCGTTTGTGGACACCCTGGTGAGGGTGACCACCGTGTGTTGCAGGAGATATAGATATAGTATCAGTGTATACATAATAAATATGGGCAGCAGAGACTCTGACATTAGGTTTAAAATTTTGATATGCTATGTAGAAAATAGCGTGAAATAAATAGCAAATAACAACTATGGATAATTGATATATAAGTTTGATTTCACACACACCGTAGACTGATAAACAATGGAAGTTTAATCCTTGATCCTGGCATGCGTGGTATTAGATGGTATACAATTCTCTGCTGCGGGTGCGCGTGCGTGTGTGTGTGTGTGTGCATGTTTATATGAAAGAGAGAGTTTATTTATATCCTTCTTTCATTTTTGGTTTTATTATAATTTCAGGTAGGAAAGGAGAAGGAATATGACAGGAAATGTGCTTGCAGACCAAGCCACAGAAAGACACCTAAGGAATTTTTGATCTGCACAACAATCACATTCATCATGGGGAATTTGTACCTGTACATAATACATCCTGCTGCTGCTATTTTACTGTTCCCCTCCCCTCCCCTTCAACCCCTCCTCCCTCCTTATTTACAAAAGCTTTGTTTCCATTTTTTCCTTCTATTGTTCCTTTTCTTTGTGTTTTTGAAAGTGTGGTGCCATTCATTTTGTTAGTTTGCTTGTGACTCAATATGACTCTTTGTTTTGTATTTAGTATTTAGATAAGTCCTGGAACCTTAGAACTACCCGACTCTAGATTGCACTCATCAACTCCTCCAAAGTCCTGAACAGCTCTTGTTCCTTTGCTCAGCAGAACGGCACACTCTGACTTGCTTACGGACACTTTTCAGAGAGACCTTTCTGTTACGTTAGGCACACATCAAAGACAAACTCTTTATGTGAAAAGCGCCATATTTGAACCTATTGGAACTCCAAAATTGTCAGTATGTGAAAGACTATGAGAGTCTTGTTGAGAACAATATGGCAGTAACTCTAATTGCCTGACAAATGAAGTACTTTACTCGGCTGAACTCTGTATAAGACCAGACTGGCGGTTTTCTCCACACACGATTACAGTCTAAGACAGACAACCGAGGGCCTGGAAGAAACAAACTGAGGACGTGCGACCCGGAGAGCGTGGTGGCAGAACTCAGAGGAGACATCTTGCATGTGATGTAGTGAGCCACACATCCAGGCAGGGCGAGCCGATGCCTCCAAACCTGGAGACTGCCCTGGAAATCAGAAAAATGTTCCCCTTGAAGTGGGAGCTAGAACAGATTCCCAGGTGGGAAGATAGAAAATTTTGTTAGCAACAGTTTCAAGAAGTAAATGAAGAATAGTGAGGGGTTCAAATAAAGCAAGGATCGTAAGAAAAGAGATATAGATAATATACTTCAAATAGCATGATGCCCTGGGACAGTGATTCTAAATGATAGATTTGACCTATGGGAGAAAATTAATGAGTATCAGACGTATATTCATTTTGATTACCATGATAAATAGAAGGGAAGTCATTTAATGCTACTTTTAATACTAAAACAAATGATTGAATTTCCTACATAATATAATCTTATCTACTTCTTCAGCTCCCAAGGCTTCAGAGTCAACATGTAGAAACCTTTAATAAAGGCACTGTTTGTATTCTCTCACACCTCTGCGAAACTGACAATCACACAAAGCCCTGTGCACACTCAGAAATGTCAGACTCTCTGCCTAGAGGTTCACCCTTTTTATTCATTTACTTTTTTCTGCTAAATGCCAGCACTCCTCTTGGGGAGTTGCTATTTGAAAGGAAAACTCAGAGTCTTTGAAGTTCTCTCTGAAATCATCCCCAAATTGGCCAGCTCCCACCAGAGACACCTGCTGCTGGGACCTCACGTAGCATCTTACTCTGACTCTGAAGCCCGCCCCGGTGGGCAGCAGCAGCGACAACTCCTGGCTCCCTCTGGGGCGCTTCCTCAGTGGAGGGCGTGTGGGTCGCTTGGAGACACTCAACTTCTTTCAGAATACCCTCTGTGCATTTTGGAGTTTGCCACCCAAAGGTAGAAAGCAGTATGGCCTCTTTATTCAGCTTCCCTGCAGTGAATAAGTACAGTTGAATCAACCAGAAATGTCTGAGACTCAGGCACTAGCAGCCCTCTTGCAGGAACTCCGATCTGCCCCATCGCAGCTGAGACAGGGTGCAGTTTATCCTGGAGCCGCAGTGAGTTTCCGCCAAGCAGTGCTGTTGGGGCAGAGCGGTCCCTGGGGCCCATTTAGCTGCTGTTCCTAAAACAGTCTCAGGCCCAACACGCTGCTGCCTGGAGAAGGACATGCAATATCCTTCAATCAATTTATTTTATGCCTATATTCTGACTTTTCCAACAAGAAATGTGGCGGGAAATTTATCAGTGTTCATTGGTATTTTCAGTTCTAGACGTGTTCTGGTGGAATTCTCTCCCAGCTCACAGATTTCAACCTTCAAGCAGAAATTTTCCCTCTGTAATTTATAAATAACTTCATACTTTAAATATGTATTACTAGATCATAGCATAATAAAAATAATCCTGCTTGCTTCTCTGTTTCGTTTCTGTTCTTTTGAGACCAGCCTCCTTATGTTGCACAGGTCGGTTTTGTGGACTCCCGGGGTCCTCCCGCCTCACCTCCCGAGTAGCTGGCACTATAGGCTGTGCCAGCTACCCATTAAGTTTTCTCCTTAATATGAACAAAGTATATCAGTAAGCACAGATTTACCACAAAATACTACACACATATATGATTATGTGTACCTACATGTAGGTACATATAGGATATGTATATACAGAGGCAGACTCTGTGTATGTCAGTGTATGCATTACAGTAATTGGGTCTATGAGAAATGTAAAATTGAGATAATGAAGAAAAAAGGGATTATTGTAAGTACTTTTGGTAGTGAGTAACTTGTTTGATAATTTTAGCAGCTTTTTTGTCTAACTCAATTAAATATGAAATATGTTTAACTTTATATATATGAATTATGTATATATCATATTCATAACTTATACATCTCAATCAACTTATGCAAACTTGGGTGTATCAAATTACAGTTATAAGTGAACATTGTCGTGGAATCTTTGTATGTTTGCAGTGTTAGGAGTACAGTGAGAGAAGTCTGCATGGTTTTTACTGCCGGAATAAGAAATGTAGTGCATTTCAGAAGCATAAGTTGACAACCGCTTTTTAATAATCTGCTGTGAATTAGTGTTTCACTTGTGCAACCTTGAGCTGTTGGTGGCCGCTTCCCTGAGAGTCTTCAGAATTGAAATAAAGAGTTAGATTTGCCAGAAGCTTTGTCATATAGAGGCACACGTTCCCCTGGGGTGGACAGGGAGGAAGGGGGCAGACTGGCTTGTGGTGGCGCTGCCCATGTGAACTCATCAGGTGTAACCCCGAGTGCACAGCAGGAGAACACGGACTGAGGGTCGTACAGCTCCTGCTGGTCAAATGACAATGTCTCAAAGACAAAGAGAAACTGAGGACACCTGAAGCATGGAGAGGCTGAGAAAACATAACAAAAGCCACGTGACATGGAATCCTACATCGAACTATGGTTCTGAAAAAGAACATAATGGTAAGAAAACTGGTAAAATGTAAATAAATCCGTAGATTATTTAATACTTTTCTATCAGTATTGATTGTACTTTTTTTTTTTTATTGTACTGTTGTGACAATTGTACAATAATTTTACAAATCATTGGTGGAAGCTCCCTGAAGGAAAACCAGGTTATTGGTATAATTTTGGCAGAATTTCTCTAAATATATGATTATTTCAAATTTAAATGTTAAGAAAACAGAGCAGCTGGCTCTTGAGAATATCTGTTTCAGCAGGTCCAACCTAGGGCTTTAGTGTTGGAGTTTCTGAATTTTCTCCTCCAGCTCTGCCTAGTCTAGGAAATTCCTAATTAAATACAGTAAGCTCTGTTACCTTTAGTACTTTGAGCAGCTTCTAAATCCTGACTAAACAATAATAGATGCAGTTCAAGAATCAAAAATAATTTCAAGTAAATACAGTATTAAATTAAAGGTGGGACTCTGAACTTGTTTCTCTGATCTAATTTGAATACTTGGAGTTACATTACTATCTTTAAGATTTCAAAAGGAAGACAGTAATTATTCTATGACTAAAACCCTAAAATAGCATGAGATTCAAAGGATATTAAAATAGGTGATAAAGGACATATAATCACAGGTCTCTAATGAAATCAATGTAATCAGTCATCTAATCTCTAATCCCTAATGCTTGGTTGGGTTTGTTTGTTGTTGATGCAATTTACAAAACTATAATTAATTATTAATATTAATTTTCAAACATAGTTACTGGAGGATGCAGTATATAAACGTTTCCAAAAGAATGTTATTCAAAGTGACACGTTAAAGTATTCCTCCTCCAGAGATTGCTGACAATGAAACTCATTTCGGATCTCATTAGCTATGTAAATACAACTGTAAAAGGGCCTTCAGAATTCTCTAATTCACAGCACAGTGTATATCAATTTATGTTTCTTCTATTTAGTTAAACTCAGCAGCACAATGAGTAATGTGAGATGAATCCACCAGTATGTAGTACGGCCACGTGGTAGCTGGCCCACCACCCTCCAGCGAGCTGTGAGGGCTCTCTGGGAGGTGGGGTGACTTCAGAAGGTCAAGGGCAGTAGAAGGAAGTCACATCAGTGGGCCGCGTCCTCGGAGGGGATGTTGGGCTCCAAACCCTTCTTCCCTCTGTCGCTTACAGGCTACCATACGCATGAGGATAAAGAAGCCACCTTTGACTTGTGCTGCACTGTGCTATGCGCTGTGTGCTGCGCTGCTGTGGAGCCAGGACCACGGGGCAAAGTGATCATGGACTGATATTTCTCGAACCTCAAGCTTCAATAAATCTTTCTTCCTTTTAAACTGGCTTATCTCAGGTACATTTTATAGTTAAAAAAAAAAATGCTGACTAACATACAAAACTATTTCCGACATAACTTACAACACCATCCTATGTACAGGTTCTGGAGAGACAGGGGAACGTCTGTCTTTCCTGCTTCACGTTTTGCTGTGTCTCGGGGATATTTACATCACATAAATCACCTAAGATCACAAACTCGGGACTCTTAATGTTTAAAAGTTACTTTATACAGCAGTTATTAAATATTTATCAATACAAGACTAACTAGGGACTCTCTTTGGAGGCTAATCATCAGAATTTTTTTTTCAGAAATACCTTTTAAAAAATAATAGAGACTTAGATGTTCTCTGCATTTACATTACATACTGATTATAATTAAATATTATTTTATGGTATATTCAATACATTTGCTGATGGAAACTAATTTTAGAATGTGTTTAACTGCCATTAGAATATAACACATATAACTAATAGTTTACCTTGTTAATTGCAATAATTAGTAGATAAATACTCACAATATTCAACTTCTTTCACATCGCATTTTCTTTATTGATTTTAAAGCTGATACTATCTGAAGAATGTGTCATTCTTCAGAGGTAATTTAAACACAACCAAAGGGTGACCAAAACTTCAGACTATAAATGTAATAAGCATATGAGAATAAATAAAAATGAATTTTACTAACAGAATTTTCAAGAAGCAGAAATGTTTAAGATAGGTTTTCTGCTTGGTTTTGTAAAATCAGTCACACTGAACTCCTTATTACTATCATGTAAATGAATCAAGAAGTATAGAACTATATTTATGACAGCAGTTTTCCTATTTATCCAGAATTTTTTGCACTGTTTCCTTTCAGGAAACTGGAAAACAGCTTCCAAATATTAGTGATTTCTGAAGAAAATATAATTAAATATTTGCACATAAAGAATACATTAATATCATGAGTAATATATATTCCTGAGATAAAAGTAGACATTTTAGCTTGACCTCACCCATGAGACCTGTTTTAAGACCCTTCTGTAAATTGATTTCATGTTTGATCTGGACAAAGAGTAACATTATTTGTTTTCTCTGACCGAGGTTATTGGCATTTGTACTGATTTTAATACTTTCCAGGTCAGTTAATCCAATAAAGGATTTCTAAGCACAACACAGTGAATGAAAACATGAATAGAACCAGAAAAATCGAAGTGTTACTGAAGATAGATTTATATATATTATATTTATATATATATTTATACATATGTAGGACAAATTAAAAGAAAAAGAAAAATGAATCAGTGTCCTTGTGACTTTAAGAAAATGGAAAATATTGGTGGGGGAGGATATAGAATATCATGTGATGAAAATACCTTTGTAACATATACAGGAGAAATGAATTTGTTGGAAGGTCACACTGTTTTGGGGATTTTTACAAAATTTTGCCTTATTAAATTATCATGAAAACTTGATTAATTTTTTTTATCAATATAGATATTATAAACAAAAAATACAAGGCATGCAAAATATCAATTAGTGTGTCATAGATGTGCAGTTCCTAAGTGAAGATGTTAGGATTTGGCCCCCAATATTTCTAATTTCATAGGTCTTGAATATTTCAATACAACATCCTTTATTTGACAATACAGTAAAGAGGAAAATATTCTGTTTTCAACCCCAAAATACTGTGCTGAATTTCTACTTTTAATTTTCTTTCTTTTTTTTTTTTTGGTGCTGGGGATCGAACTCGGGTCCTGTGCTTGCAAGGCAAGCACTTTAACCACTGAGCTAAATCCCCAGCCCTCTAATTTAATTTTCAAACATAAGTAGCTGTGATATTTAAAGACATATTTACTATGTCTTTACCTCATAATAGTTCAATTAAAAAAAAAGCAATTGAATGACTACTTTACCTTGCAGCTATATATAGCATTCTATGATTAATTATATCATCTCCTTTGTCATTTTACAGAATGACAGGAATTATTATTCTTCACACAAAAACTATTTGTTCAAACTACATAAAGCATATACTTCAAAATTATGATCACTTTTCTATAAAGAATAGCATTGAAGATTAAGCTTTTGGGACACTTAAATTATATAACACCCAAAATATATAACTTTGCAAATAAAGAAACTGAATTTCTAATGGACAGTTTCTGTAATGTTTTAAATGACTTTTTTTGAGGAAATGCTTGCTTTCATGGTCCTCATTTTCAAAAGGCCAAACTCATTTCTTATTAAATAAAAAGTCAAGAAATAAGTAAATCAGTGTACAAGCTTGGGTAAAAGATGCTTCAGTAGATATCTTTGGGTAAAATTTATTTTATTAGAAATATCTTAAGGGTGGGGATTTAGCTCAAGTGGTACAGTGCTTGCCTAGCAAGCACAAGTCCATGAGTTCGATTCCCACCACTCAAAAAAAAAAAAAAAAGAAATATCTGTATATGCATAAATTATGATTAAAGCTTAGTTTTGTGTGTGTGCGTGTGTATGTGTATGTGCAGATAATGTGGGTTTCACATGTTAGATTCTACTAATTTCCAATCACAATATTTGATAAAAGAACACACGTTGAACATGAGCAGATTATTTTTCTTCCCATTATTCCTGAAACCATACAGTACAGCAGTGTTTACATAATGTTGACATCACATCAGGTACTCCGAGTAATTTAGAGATGATTCAACATACAGATTAGGGTGAGTGTCTTGGATTTTGCTATCTGCAGGGTCCTGCAACCGATGACCTGTGGACACTGAGGGAAAGATGAACAGCACCAAGATAAGGATGCCATAAATCTCTTAGATCTCAGTTTTCATGGTAATAAATAGACTAGATGATGATTGATTGCTTTTAAATACAACTTTAGCTTATCCAAAGACGTAATATGAGTTTTTGAAATATAATGATTGCCCTACAATTATTTTTCTTATTCTTTGTAAATTTTGTATGAGTTAAAGGCTCATATTCGTGAGTTTTTCCATTTGATGAAACACAGGAACACTTAATACTAACAGCTGTGGGAGAAAGTCTGCCACCCCCTACCACGGCAGACAGATGGAGGCCGAAATGTGCAGACACGGTTTTCTCACTTCCAGGCCTCAAAATTAAACTCTCGGTTACATTATTTCCTTAACAAAAACAGATATTATGAATTTCAAAGCATTTTTGTGCATCCCATTTGTTCGAACAGACAGATTAAGCAAACATCACAATTAGGTGGCATATAAAAATTATTTGTACAAAATGATAGAATTTTACAAAGGTCTCAGCCAAAAACAGTGGTATTTAAAGTTGTCCTGGTACTTGTAGACAATGATACAAGAAAAATTTGTTTACTTCCAAAGAGAAAATATGGCCTTCTGTTTTACTCAATATAGACAATTAGGAAACATGCACATTCATTTTAGATACATTTTTTACATATTTAACCAAGCATGTAATAAATTTAGGTAAACATCAGTAAAATAAAAATGAAACAGGAACCTGGATTCAAATTCGTATGTAATTTCTAAATCTAGCATTTGATTTAAAAGTGTTTACTATTTCCCTAAAATTGAACCTTGATATTTGTTTGGTAACATGAAAGATTGAAATCAAAACTTGGAATAATTTTAGCTGTTACATTTACAGGAAAAAATGTCAGTGATAAATTTATATGCTGTACATAGAACCAATTAAAAACAGATGGGAAAATAATCCCCCATAAATTAGAGTGAGAAAAATAATGAATAAATTAGAGTGAGAGAAATAACAAAAGTGGATTTAGTTCAAATTTCAGATGTTAGATGTTTTCAGCAGAAGTATAAAATACGCATAGGCAGGAACATCAACTCACGTCTGTAACAGCAGCACTTTTTGAGACTGAGGCAGGAAGATCCACAGTTCATGTCCTGCTTGGGCAACATAGCAAGACCTTGTCTCAGTATCAACACTAAAAGGGGTCTGGGGGTATAGCTCAATGGCAGAGCGTCCTGTGTTGCATCCCCATGACCACCAACATCAAAATAGAAAAAATAAAGTCATGCCAAAAATAATTAAAATGCTTAAAAATCAAATATAACTTTTATAAACTAAATTCTTAAAGACTTTTGAAGCTAAGAATTATAAAGAGAACTAGACAAGTATGGAAAGAAAATCTATGGATTAGGAGTGTTTAAATAAATAAACCAGAATGCAGTGCAGAAAGAGAATGGAAAATATGCAGGAGAAACCAAGAAAAATTTGAACAATAGCAAAAGATGGCTAGTACATATCAATAAAAGAGGCAAAATATACGCAGTAAATCTGTTAAGAACCTGCTGGTATCAATGAAGTTTATTGCGTGAGCACTTCCGTTATGTTTGTGTTTGCCACCATCACATTGTAGGGAAAAGGAAATGAAGAAATATACTTTACAAAGATACAGGGATCTTAAAGAACAAGCTTGAGATACACAGTCATGCAGTCTGAATCTACGTGTGTCCTTTTCCAGGAGTATTTTTTATTTTCTTAGCTGGAGTTTTCATCTTTGTGGGAAGGATACACACTCTCCAGTCACATATAAACATGTTATGTTCACTAAATATTCTTTCATCCATGTGCTTGTGATTTAGAGAAATGAACAACAAAAAAAAAAACAGTTTTCACACAGCAAGTTCTCAAACTTCCTAACTTTATTATTGCTTAGTTTTAAATATCAAGAAATAGAGATCTACTGCATAGCTCCATGAGTACAATTCATAACATGTTATATACTTGAAATTTGCTATGAGAATAATCTTACATGTTCTTATCCACACAAAATAATGGTTTCAAATGAGTTGATAATATGCAACTCAGCTTGATTCTGGTCACCAGTCTATACATAGATCAAACCATCAGGTTCTACATTTCAATTTTTTTAACTTCATATTTAGACGTACATTTGTGTGTACTTATGTATATATCCATATATACTCACATTTATATATCATGTATTCGAGATAGTATTTGTCTAGTTCTGCTCAAATACAAGCCTGAAAGGTAAGCATTCTCAAATGCTTCATTTTACTTTCATGATATAGAAATATGCCTAAGAGGTAAAAGTCCCTATTAGTTTATTTTTAGTCACAGAAAGAAAAGCTGAACATTCCTAATATTTTATACCATCCGAATAACTAGGCCTATAATTACAAACTTTTAATTTCATTTAATTCACCCATTTTAACAAACCATTCATTATTCATGCACACTGAGAAGTAGCATTATAACACTATGAATTCTGTGCTTTTTTTATGGGGGAGCACTGGGGATGGAGCTCAGGGTCTTGCCCTTGCTAGTCAAGTGCTCTACTACTGAGCTAAATCCTCAACCCCTCTATGCTTGTTTTACTGAAGTTCTTATTATAATTAAAACAGATGTTTATCATATACATAAATAAAAATGTATACATACATATACACACATGTATACACACAAACATATAAACGTTACTCTTATTTTGACCTTCATTTCCAAATTATCATTTTTTTTTAGTTTTCCTCTTTGCCCTATTTCACACTTACCACCACCTGTATTTGAGAAACTGTTAAATGTTTCTAAAAATAAATTCCATTGTACAAAATTTCTCAAGCTGCTTCCTACTTTCCCATTTCCACATTACACTTTCAGACATTTTGTCTATATGCTTAACTGGTTAATTCTAAAAGATATCCTATATTGCATTTTGATAGAATGAATATTATTTTTCCTTGTCCCTCGTGATAGATGCTCGTCTTCTTCTAAAACACGTGTTTGCACCAAGCCAGAGTGATAAACTGCAATAAGAAAAAGGAAACAAATGAAGAGTCTCTGCATGTTCCTTGCGGCCGTCTCGGTGGTCTCTAGAACAGACAGGGACAAGCGAAATGATAACAGCAGAATGCAGGATGTTGTTGGGATTCTTGTTAGGATTCTTCTTGTTTAGAACAATTTTACTTTTTTAGTAAATCACATTTCTTTAAGAATATGTCCTATTTGTCAGCACTATTTGATCATTTTCTTTCATTCTAAACTAAATGATCTAATATAGACTATGTCATGCAGCATTTATGCACATTATATTTTGACTATAAATATATATGTGTATATGAAATAAAATAAATTCTACCTGTGCCTTTTGGTTGCGGATGAATGTATCTACTTAATTATTCTTGCCATCCAAGTGTTTATATTCAAATTAACATGCTCAAAAAATTTTAGAAAAAATCAACCTATTTGCTTGATAGTACAAATTTGTATAATTTATTATTTGCTCATAATACAGACTGTATGGCTCTATTATATTTTATAGAAATATTAAAAGGAGTTAAATGTGTTATGGTATAAACAAGGAAATAATCATTTTTTATTTTCCTTGCTTGTACAAGTGTGCAAGCAACCGTGTATGTTATGTTATGCTGACATTCTCGGAAAGCAAAGCTAACTAGGTTTTAATTTAAAAATGTTAAATTCAACACATTTACTTCTCCTTCCTCTGCATATGATTTAAATCCAATCCAAAAAGCCATGCTGCGGCATACATTTTCCTTTATTTCCAGGCCACTTGCATAATCCAGAGTTCTGGGTATCATTATAGGTATTTTAAGTGACCTGTAAGCTAACTGTCCTTGGCCAGCCCTCTAGGCCAATTTTACACATATTTCGAGTGTGTAGGTTATTAGGAGATTCAGGCTTTTATGAGAAAGAAAGAAGATTTTAAGTTTAGGAAATGTTTTGGTTTTAAAACTCTAATACACAAAAAGAATCCACAGGTGGCTTAGTTCCCTGTTGTCTGCTGTCGACATGGTGGCCTGCACGCTCTGGGCTGAGAGGATCTTCCAGCCATGGGAATGAGGGTCTTCACGCACCTCATTCCTTCTGCTCCTGGTTGTATTGTGGCAGGAATGGACTTGTTCCATCTTCATTTTCGTTTTGCATCTGCTCCCTGAATCTATCCTACAAAGTTTTTCTTCTCTCTTCTCTGGGCCTTACTTTTCTTCTTCATTTTACTATAAATTTTCCAGGCACTTCTCCGTTCTAATTTCCATTTGTCCCTAAAATACGAATTTTCCCATCCACACACATGATAACCAACATAGAAGACAAATGCATTCTCTGAAATGCCAGAGCCATCCCCAATCTCTCTGATACAGTATGACGAGGGCCTTGTCTCTCTTGCTAGCCATGTAATTATTTTTCTGTCCTTTTTGATCATAATTGATTAGCAAATGGTATTGTCTGTGTGAATGACTCAATTTATCCTTTCATCTAACTCAATTTCATAATTCTTCTACCCATTTTTGGAATTATCTTTAAAAAAATAAATACTGTATCAACCTTAGCAGTCAAGGATCAGAAAGTTGTGTCTCAAGGTAAACATAATTCTTTATTTGAAAGATCCTTTAGATGATAGTCTCCAATATATATTTCAAGGCACAAGTGAAAGGCTGCAATTTTTCCACTCAAAAATAAATAACTAGCAAAAAGAAGTACAACAATCACTCAGCACAAAATGCTACCTAAAATATTTTTTAAATTTTATGATAAAACAAATTAAAAAAATTAAAAGTTTAAATCTTCACAGAGTAAAAAGAAAAAGATATTATGTCCATAAAATAAAAATAGCCACAATAAGGAATTAAAAACATAATTTGGTAAAATTAACGTTATCTCACTATATACTCTAATAGAAACAGTCTCGTTAAAAACTGACAAGAGGATTGTTGCCTGCTCCTGGAGCACAGGGGCTGTTTTCAGGAAAGAGAAAATATAACGAACTTAGAAAAGGTTCCACAGGTTCCACATCACAAGCTCCAGCTGAGGAGGTTTTGCAAAAACAGTGGAGAAAGCTTCTGGGAAATGTCCGAAGCAATTTGTTAGCACCAAAGTGAAATGAGGTTTGAGCTTACAAAATTAATTCTATGGGGGTAAATGATCAAGGCGTATTTTGTGTACACACTAATACCTTGGAACTAGGATTGCTGTTATGTACTGCAGACATACCCTAACAATAGAAAAAAATGGATCTGTGCCTTATGAGCAAGATGAATAATAAAAACAAGAAGCCATATTTTCACTAATTTATAAGAACAAAAGAATAAAGAAAACGTACCCAGTTACTCGAAGGAAAAAACATAACGAATATTACAAAAGACTAAAATTCAGAAAGACTTTGGCTTTGCCATGGGCAATGTAGAATACAAAAGGGGAGAAAAGCCTGTATATCCATGACCAGATGGATGGATAAAGAAAATGTGGTATTTACACAAAATGGAGTACTACTCTGCCACAAAGAAGGTTAAATCCGAGTCATTTGTAGGAAAATGGGTGCAACTTGAGATGACAATATTAAATAAATTAAATCAGACATACAAGTTTAAGTATCACATGGTTTCTCTCATGTGAGAAACTGAAGTCATAAATAAAGTGTAAAATAAAAGAGAAGTAACAGGAGTTATGGAGGTAGATCTTTCTCAAATGGGAAAGGGATCAGGAGAAGGAGGGAGTAG
Organism: Hystrix cristata; assembly: GCA_004026905.1. NCBI lineage: Eukaryota > Metazoa > Chordata > Mammalia > Rodentia > Hystricidae > Hystrix > Hystrix cristata. The sequence goes on from PVJO010015436.1 coordinate 18,957, forward strand.
AATGGGAGGGGAGGGCAAAGGGATGAAAGAGGGAATTTAAATGTGTTATGTACATGTGCCAACTCTCCACAAAGAATGTAAACATTACATACTGCAAGTATGTGCTAATAAAATAATAAATAAAAAAGAAATGATAGAGATATTCAGATCATGAGGCAAAAAAATCCTTTCAATCTACAACACTATGTAGTTTTCAAGAATTGGAAAAATAATGTCACTTCAGGCAGAGTCCAGGCATTTAATTTATACAGACACTCTGGAAATACGCCATAAAGTAATGTTAAATAAATAGTTCAAGAGCATCTAATGACCTAACAATTAAATCAGACCCAGTTACTAACGTTTCATATAAAATCTTCTCAGCCATTATTTTGAATGGATCTTAAAAGGAGGAACTCTGTGTTAGCAGTGTGTGTGGCAACGAAGGAAGCTAGTACTTAGCAAGCAGCCTGGTCTGGGATGAGGGTGGGATGTTGTCAAGTGTCGACGGCCTTTTTCTTCTAGCCCTCAACTCCTGAAGAAAGCTGTGAAAATTAATGAAAATTAACTAGAAGTGGAATTTTGTTTTAAATTTTCAAGATAGAATTCAGAGTCTGTAGGGAAAATATCTAATATCAAATTTTGTGTGTAACATATAGATTTATTTAATATTTGCACAATTTAAAAATTTGTACTGTGATCATGCAAAATTTTCTATTCTTACAGATAGCTGCCTTAAACTTTCCAATGATATTATGATATTATACTCTGAAAAATAAGAATTGCATCATTATATTGTAAATCAGGACTTGGGTCATGATCCTTTTTTAGCTTACTATCTGATACTCTATTTTTAAAAGTTGAAGATAAGTTATTTTTATGGGTAGAAGAGTGTTCAGAATTAGAAAGTGATAGAAAAATATTTTTTTAACAATAATTATTACTTGCTATTAAAATTAATTACTAAATAAAGAATAACTCAAGAATTTGTGTATTTGGTGACCACTTATTCCTCTTCCAAAGTGTGTATCACACATAATAAATTTGTTTCTGTTCTTTAAAAAGGGCATATTTTACTTTAGGCTTAAAAATAACTATTCAAAGCATAAGATAAGTTTTCTAATTTGCAATGTCATATCCAATATTTATGCAATATTTCTCTTTCTTTCTTTCTTTTTTTTTGGGGGGGTACTCAGGATTGAATTGAAGAAACTATATTCTGAGGTTTATCTCTATCCCTTGCATATATATATTTATTTTCTCACAGGTCTCCTTAAGTCGTGAAGTAGCCCAGGCAAGAATAACTTGTAAACTTCCTGTAAGAGCCAAGGAGACTGACTCTAACTAATTTCTTTAAAAAAACCCTGTTCATTGGCATTTTACATTATAATATTATATAAACTGTATTCTGCATATTTACAATAGGCAGTGAAAATCAATTATTTTTTATATTAGAACTACTTTACATTATAAATTTTTATTTAAACAATTAATTAAATTACTTGCGATCATTTTTATTTTGCTTTCCAGTGACAGTTACTAATCACACACTGAAAATTAGTTCAAAACAAGAAAAAAAAACACTGTAGATCACATCATAAACTTAAGGCTTTTTTCTTTCTCTTTTTCCTTATAGGTGACATCAATTTAGAATCAACATTAAAATCAATATCAAAGAGAAAAAAACACAGAGAAACTGGCAGCCTAAACCGGAAAGATAGCTGAGTTATAAGTAGTTTTAAGAATCACAAATAACATTTTAATTTCACATTATTCGTCATCTGGACACGTATTTGGAGCCTGGTCAAAATAAATAGGTTTGTACTTCTGAAACACTTCAATCATCACTGAGTACATTAAAAGGAGAATTAAAAATCAATGCAGACACTCATCTTTCTTTCTGCTTTCAGCTGGCTCATGCTTCTGTCTCATTCTTCAGTTAGGTGGACACAATAACTCATCACGTGAGTCCAGTTTCCCTCAAAGTAGTCAACAGCCCAATAAAGAGCAAGTAAGTCAATTAAAATCCCTCCGTGTAGAAGTTTACTTAATGCACTTTGTAGCCTCATTCTTTGCTTTATTTCCTTTTCGTGGTGGAAAAAAAAATTCTAGTTCAGCAGGTCAAACTTGACCATAGATTTTTAACCTTGTCTTTTTACCCCTCCAAGCAAGAACCACAAAAATAACATTAGGTACTACTCCCAAGGTGCACATATTAATCTTTCTTGCTTGCTTATTTTATAACCATTTAAAAAGTCTACATAAAAAATGAATTAAGACAAAAATATTTTCACAACCAGCTAATTCTTTCAGGCTCCTGGAGAGGCAGAAATTTTATGTGCTGCAAGATACCTGGACAATGATAGGATTAGAATAAATGCTGTGATAATCAAGATAAAAATTCTCCGTGCTTTAATGAACCACACTAAAAAGTCTGTGTATTGGCACAGAATAATTTAGTTCTTGTTCATGCAAAATTTGATGCAGATATCTCTAGTGGGCCACATCCTCCCAACAGGTGACTCTGGGATACCAGCATTTTGCATTCTCATGCTAATCTATTTTACAAATCGGTAAAATCTCCACAACATGGAAGAGAGAATAGAAAAATGATCATGGAAGATATTTTATGGAACAAGAAATTTTTATAAAATTACAAGTTTACAATACCATTTTAAATTTCCGTTATTTAAAACCACTCATTTGGATGAACAAGAAAGCCTGGGAAACGGATGTCATTTGGAAATAAGTAAGACCGTAAACAATTACATTTGCTTTTCTAGATCTCATTCTTAAAATGCAATCTTTCACTTAACTGTCCGGTTATTAATGTTCTATTTTTAATTACTCATAAAAATACATAAGGAAACATTGTGGGTGCCACATTTTATTTTATTTTATTTTTAGATCCAGTCTCTTTATTGTCAAGCTCCGCATCCTGTATCACCCCCCTCCAAACCTACAGAAGAGCCCCAAGCCTAGGAGTGTCCTGGGAGGGGAGGCACAGTGTGAGGAAGCCCCTGTGCTCTGTCCTCTGGCCTGGACATGCAGACAGGAAGGGGTAGTCCATATCGCCGCCTGCAGAGGATGCAGTACTGGCCTGGGATGTGTGGGGGGCGCCTGCTGCCAGCTTTCCTTCGGTACCCTCCAAAGCCAGCATCCAGGGGGTGAGTACTCAGCCCAAGGACTTGGACTATGATGCCCTTCTCCTGCTGCTGGCCATTGCTCCCATCAGGCTGCTTATCACAAGGCCCCGCCCTCCTAGCTATGTCCTCGCTGGGCATCACCTTCATCTCGAGTCGGGGCTTCTTCCTGGGCTGTGCCTGCCTCGGAAGGGGTGTCCTCTGATTAACTACATACTGCAAGTATGAATGGACATGAAAAATCAAGTAAACACTAACACAATTATAACAGGAGACCTCAACACCCCACTGTCACAAACAGATTCACTAAACAAAAAGCAACAAAGAAATATCAGAACTGAACCAAATCTGTGACTAAATGGACTTAGATGTCTACAGAGTGTTCCATCCCACAACATCAGAATACACATTCTTCTCAGCTGCACATGAGACATTCTCCAAAATAGAACACATACTAGCTCATAAAGCAAGCTTAAGCAAATGCAAAGGAATCAAAATTATCCCATGCATACTATCAGACCATAATGCAATGAAACTGGAAATCAAGGGCAGTAAAAACCAAAAAACAAAAACAAAAACAAAAACAACCGCACAAACACATAGAAATTAAATAGCATCCTCCTGAACAAGAGCTGGATCACAGATGAAATTAAAGAAGAAATTAGGTAGTACATACAATTAACTGATAATGCCAATAGAGCATATCGGAACTTATAGGAAAAATTATGTGGGAAATAATAAACAGTAAACAGAATGTTTGCGAGCCATAATACTTTTTTTTTTTTATTTTAAACCAAGAACATGTATTGGTACATTTTACATACAATGATCACATTCATTACATTTATTTTGGACCTGTACATGATGCATCTTGGCTTTCCCCCCTCTTCCCCGCCCCTCCCCTTTGTTCCCTCCCTCTCTATTTATAGCAGGTTTATTCATCATTTTCCATATTTTCCCTTTCCCTTTTCTTTCCCTTGTTGCCCTTCTGCTTTTCCCCTTCTTTCTTTCTAGTACTCCTCTCCTTTGTGGGGAAAAAGGAACACTCCTCCACTGTTGGTGGGATTGTAGACTGGTCCAGCCACTGTGGAAATCAATATGGAGATTCCTCAAAAAACTACAACTGGAGGTTCCATTTGACCCAGCTATTCCCCCACTGGGGATCTTCCCAGAAGAATTAAAATCGTCATACCACAAGGACGTCTGCACCACCATGTTCATAGCAACACAATTTGTAATAGCTAAGTCTTGGAAACAACCTAAATGCCCAACAACCAACGAATGGCTAAAGAAAATGTGGTTTTTCTACACAATGGAGTACTACACTGCCATAAAAAAGGATAAACTAGAGTCATTTGTATATAAATGGATGTTCCTTGAGAACATACTTTTAAGTGAAATAAATCAGACACTCATGAATACACATCGAATTGTTTCTCTGATATGAGAAACCAAAACTGTAAATAAGGACAAAGAGGTGTAATAGATATTATATAAAAGGAAGATAATATACAAGTGAGCCATAATACTTTAATAGATGGAAAGCATCACTTTTTTATGGTCTATAGATCTTGGAAATCTAGAAGAATTTCGGTTGCTTTTGTCATACACAAATAATAAATGTTTGAAGAGATAAATATGTTTAACCTGTTTTAAACATTATGCAGGGCATACTGCACTGGAACTTCATGGGATACCCATTAGTAAACACAATTCTACATTTTAATATATTAGTTCAAATAACTTAGGTTTTAAAAGGATGGGAAAATCTTCTTCTAAATAATTTTTCTTATGCCAAGTGTAGTGGCATTTATGTGTAATCTCAGCACTCAGAGGGCTGAAAGAATAGTCAACATCAGTTTCTTAGCAGTTGATCTCCAAAAGAAAAAAATCCTTCTAAAAATATAATTGTAAAAAAAAAAAAGAAATATAATCGTAGTTTGGTAGGTTAGGATTAATTACAGATGTAGTATATTATCATATGTTCAAATGATTCAGAAACATGTTAAAAATGTCTATATCCAACCACATTTTTTTCCTTAAGACAATCATTCTTAGGACAACACTTTTAAATTGTTAATTAAAATATTTGTGATTTGATGCTTTCTGGACTTAAACACAACCTAGTGGAATATTTGTTATGTTTTCTATCTGTCCATTGCATCACTGACAAGAAATAGCTAGATGCATTTAAAATTTACTGAAAAACTCTCCTTGTTGTTGGATTGTACGTAGAAGTACTTTTATTAAAGATGTCCAAAATTTTGTTTGCAATGTCACAAGTATCTTACTTCACAAAGAGACCCTCTCAGAAGCTAACATTTTATTTTACGTAACTCAAGCTTTATCTCTTCATGGTGATTTTTTTTTGCAATTGACTTCACATTAATAATCAGGCCTGTATATAAAAAGTTTTCTAAAGCAAAGCAGCATTTCCTCCCCTTCCTCTTGTCTTCTGTGATCATGAGTTCCGGGACACTAGCACTACTGGGGTTTGGGGTTTATCACACCTGTCCAGATAGCACCACGCACGATACGTCTTGCTGTGTTCTGCCCTCCCCAGTGTCATCCGACTCCCTCTCCTTGCTCACCAAGTCATCACAAACTCCACTGCTGTCCGTAACACCAGCCATACCCGAGTGGCGTCCACCTAGTCAACCAAGAAACCTCTCTGGGAGGAAACGGCTCGCCTCAGCCTCCCAGGAAGCAGCAGGCGCCTGGTGTCCCAAGGTGCCCAGCGATGACCGCAGCTGCACAGGCCCGAACTATGCTCTGCTACCTTAGCGCAGCTGGATAAAACCTCCCTGCTCTTAGATCAGATGGGGAGAGGTCAGCCGGGGGCGCGAAGGCCCCACACCCGAGGACTCCTACCTGCTTCAAATCACCCTGCAGTGGCTCCCAGGCCGCTTTCCTCAGCGCCCCTCCGAAACCCTCAAGGCGCGCAGAGGCCGCAGCGACCTTCCCAGAGGCCCGCAGAGACTCCAGCGCGCTGTGCTCTGAGTCCTCTTCACTTCCTCCAGTCAGGACTTTGATTTATGTGGGAATAGTTCGGATCGTTTCTCTTTTTATAGAGTTAACAAAATCATTCTGGATTTAGGTTTTTAAGACTAAAATACGCACACAGTTTTAATACTTCAACATCTTTTTCCCTGACACTCTCATTCTTCTCTAGAGGCATAAACACACATTTTAAAAGTATAAATAGTACTTAAAATGAGAGAGATGACTCACTTGCATTCATTTTTGCCTTTCATTTGCGATATTCATTCCCTGAGACAAAGTCGAGCATAATTTCATTGGCAAATATGTGGAGGGTCGTGAAAATGAAGCCCAAAGGTAAATACAGAGATAGAAGAAAAGATATATCCGCACAAAGGTCAGATTTTTATTCTAACACATATGCAAAAATTTGACTTTAACCAATAATAGTCTGCAAACAAGAATTATTACTATTATTGAAGATTATCACATGAGGATGGTGTATGTTGACTGTTTAATTTGGTTAAAATAGCACATTAATTATCTTCCCAAATACTAACGATTTCTACATATTTGAAAATAGATAAAAAGACCAATCTATTTCATATACTAGTTTTAGTATTATTGATTCAAGGTCATGAATATCTCACAAAATTATAATTTTCTTCACACATAATCACTCATTTTCCTTATCACGCATTTGTCAACCCATTTAGCTCCTTACTGAGACAACAACTAGAGTGTGTGGCCAGGAGGACAGAGCACATTTTGTCTCTTGGTTTGTTATAACATTTTCTTTAATATCGTGGTTTGAATTTTGAAATGCTGACTCCATACATACCACTCACAATTGTTTAAATACCTGTGCCTCAGTGTTTGTCCATAAAATGGGAGTATATCTATTTTAGAAGACTTCTGCAAAGATTGTTTTTAGTTAATATCCAGAAGAAATGCCTGCAAGTGGAAACACGCAGACACAGTTCTCCTAAGAAGAGACAACCAGAATTCAGCATTGCTTTCCAACGCTTAGAAGCAAATTTCTCACAGTTACTCAATTTTTGTAGTATATTGATAAACAAATGTACTTTATTCTGGTGTTGATCGTATTCTAAAATCTTTTCATATAGTAACTGATTTATTAACTGCATATACTGACAATGGGCTTAGGCTTTTCAGTGATAATCAATTCTAGTTATTAAAATTCACTACTATATATTTGCAATAATTTATAATCTGTGAAATAATAATCTTTCAAAAATATTTAGCTATATGCGACATAGTATTTATCGCATGATCTTAAAAGGTTATTTAATCTTGAAACTAAATGAAGCATTTGAATTTCTCTCCAGGCTCAAGTACTGAAACTACTTTTGTTTGTTTCGGTTTCCGACAGTTTTCCTTCAGGAGTAGATAATGTTATATAAACACATGTAGTTTAGTAGATTAAAATTTAGGCACATTTTCCCGATATGTACACACCATTATCTGTAAATGTTTTGTTGAAAATTTTATTTGTGTTTAAAGGAATGAACAGTCATATTTAAAAATGCAAAATAAAGGTGGTAATAAAAATTAAATAAATTTTAGATTATTAAAATTTAGGTGTGGTTAATGTAATCTGGATAGCATGTTAAGGGTCTTCCAGAAATCTTCACATTTCACAGTATTAATTCGGTCCACCAACTCAGCACCATCACATATCCCTGTAATCCCAACATTCCGGGAAGGTGATGTAGGAGGATTACTAATTTAAGCCCATGTTGGCTAATTTAGCAATTTAGGGAGACCCTGCCACAAAATAAAATATATCAAAATGGGCTCAGGATGGGGCACAGTCAAAAGGCCCTGGGTCAAATCCCCAGTGTCAAGAAAAAAAAATCTACTGTCACATGAAAACCTCCTTGCAAGAACCAATTCAACCTGTAGAAAAGAAAGAAGATTAAATTATTCATCTTCCTTATACCACGGCCGTGAAACTCACTCTGTCACAGGAAGCTGTTGTTCACAATTTGTGTTTTCTTCCCTATTCCTTTATTACATACAATTCACAGCTCAGACACACACACACACACACACACACACACACTCATGCATTATTAGTTTTTTGTTACTTAAATACTATTTCAGCATACAAAATTTACAGCTTTTGAAATATAAAATTAACACCAAAAAAAATTAACACCAAAATATTTTATCCATTAATGACAATCACACAGTTGTAAATAATTTACCTTATACTTTTATCTATGCTTTTTAAACTAGTAGTTGTATTTGTGGCTCTAGAATGTAAAATAAAGCTGCAAAATTGAGATGAAACCTGCATTTGCATTTTTAATTCATGAATTTAACCTATTAACATACACTTAAAAATTTTGGTGCTGCAATTGAACTATGATAAACTACATATTTATGTATACTTTTTTTAAAGTTTGATCCTCCTGCCTCAGCCTCCCAAGTGCTGGGATTAGAGGTGTGCACCACCACACTTGGTCTATTATTCACCTACAAAAGTTCTTTCCAAATTCTGTGTAAAAAATGTGAATTGCAAATAACTGTATCTAGTCTATGGCTTGTCTTTACATTCATTTAATTGTGTCATACAAAAAGCAGAAGAGACATTTAATTTTGAATAGTGTTGTATTTATATATTTTATTTTAGATATCATGCAGTAATTTGATCTAAGACATCTTTTCCTGAAAGTAAAAAAAAATAATTTTCCTCGTGCTTCATCCCAGAAGTTTTACAGCTTTAAATTTTTCAGCTAAGTCAATGAAAGTTTTATGAAAATTTATATATGTATATATAGTAAATTAAAGCTTGAATTTATTATTTTGCATGTGGGTATCAAGTTGTGCCAGAACCATTTATTGAGAAGATTATATTATCTTCAATAAACTGCCTATCAACCTTTGCTAAACATCAATTAATCTTCCATGTCTTGACTTTCTTTTCTTCACCTGGTTCATCTATTTTTCATGGCTTTCGTATATTTTGATTGTTATAATCTTATATTCAATTTTAAAGTCAAGACATACAAATACTTCCAATGTATTTATTTGTGAATGTTTCTTTATATCCGGCGTGCAGAAATTTCACAATAATGTAGCATTTCCCTTCTTTTTTCTATGGTTCCTTTTATTTTTTATCCTAAACTTTCTCATTTTTATTTGTTGTTATATATCGACAGTCAAGAATTCAATATTGCGGCATGTGCAATGTGTTGTTTTGAAATATGTACATCTTGTCTAAGGACTGAAGTAGCACATGCACTATCTAATATATACTTTTTGTAATGAGTTCGGTTTGATCCTTTTAATTCTCAGAAGATTATTCAATTTAGAAGATTTTGTTTTCTGGCTTGTTTCTCATATAGGCTCTCACTGGTTTGTCTTTTTTCTACCTCTATAATTACTATTCCATATGGAAGCATTTAGCTTTACATTCTCTGTCACGGTATTATATTTTACTTGTCGTTCTTTTAACTGCGTTTCCTGCCTAGTGATCTCTGTTTGCTGTACTGAAACTTTAGACTTGATCTTGGTTTATTCTCTCCTCTCGTTACAATTCCAAACGTTACCACACTAAGCAGAGCAAGGAAATTTAATGGCTCTTTTAAAAAGTCTGGTAATTGTTTCAGTGAAATGTTCATGCTGTTTGCGAAGACCTTCATCAGAGTTCACTTACTGATGATTCTTGGTTTCGGCCTGTAAACAGCAAAATTTTCAGTCATTTGCAGACTTTGCCGAGGTCGGGACTGCGCTGTGAGCCGGCCCGTCACTCGGCACCCTGCTTGTCGCGTTTGGGGATCGCCCACCTCGAGGGATTCCCAGTTACTGGCGGGACCCACACTGCTTCCTGCCGGCGCACCTGCACACGCTGCTTTAGTGGGGTGAGGACGGCCACTAGTTCCACATTTGAAAGAGAAGTCGGAAAAACCGAGTAAGACAAGTATTCTAACTGCTATCTGGTCACTCTTGAATCTGTAGTCTGAGCTCTGAAATTTCGATCATGGAGAAAATTCCTCACCCAAGTGCATCAGGAGGCAGTACTTCTTTGGTTTGCCATCAAAAAGTAACATCGCTAAGACTACAAAAATTTCTCAAAACGTTTGTTGTGTTGATGACAAGTGTTACTGAGGACATGTCTCCGTCAATGTCACATGAACCCAGCGGGGTCTCTGCTGCCTTATTTTTTGTAGGAACGACCCAACATAGTCTGTCATGGTTAGGGATTACAAATACTTACTTTGGAAATAGTTTAAACATAATTTAAACTTACTAGCTAAAGGAACACATATAAAATTTCACTATACAAAATTCATCATGTCAAAGGAAAAAAAAATAAGTGCAACATACATATCAAATAAAGTAACATATTTTTAGTACTTAGTTTTACAGATTTATTAGGCACTACGTCAATGTCCCAGATTGAGTATTTTCTCATTTATTGAAGAAAATATGAAGTAAATTACTGGAAATGATTTTTAATTACTCAAGGAGATTACTGATGCTTTATGATATGATCTCTTTCCTTTAACATATCACAATATTGACCTCTTTTATAGTTGTATTTTGACTTAGAACATAGAGTTATCTGACACAGATGAAACAATGCCAAGCCTACTCACAGAAGATAAGGACAAAAGCAATTAAATGTGTAAAAGAATTTTACCAAATTGCCTGTACTACTGACTTTCCTAATAGTAAGTTGGCGAAAGAGAGTGTTCATTTAAGGATTCAAGGATTTGAATTACTAACCATCTTTTGATTATGGTACATCACTTTAAACATCTAGTAAAAATTGCTTGTCAAAAAAATAAAATTACAAATGTCTCATTTTTCTTTAATACTAGCTCTCATTTTCTACTGTTGGCAGTAGATTTGACTGAACAAAATATCGGAATAAGATGTCAGTTCCCATGCTAGAAAGCATAGCTTGTGTAACAAGCAGAAGGAAGCAAGTATGAAAGGTACAAATTATATAAATATTGACCTTCGTGGCTGTAATGATGCAGGCATAATTTATTGGCGAGACAGAAACACTCCAGTGAACATAATAAATTTAATGAATGCAGCTAACCATAAAAAGTTCTTACAGGGGACATTTTGTGAGAAAATAGAAAAAAAATGAATAAATCTCAGTCTTATAACTATCCATCTTGAGTATTATTTTACTGTGTTGTTTTCTCCTGCACAATATTTATCTGGAATTACAGATATTTACAATCAAAGTGATACTGACTCTAACTCTACCTGATTTCTATATTGAGAATCACCTCCACGCCATGTAAGTTTTATGTATTATGTTTCATGGAAAAATCTCAGAAATTTAAAAAGTATTTCTGTAAAAAATAATATCTTGAGAAAGAGTCTTTACATCAGTGGGTACTCTTCACAACACAGGCCATAAAAATTATCGATTACTATTCTATAATAAATACAGTACTCCACTTGACATTTCAACATCACCTCCAAACTTGCAAATGCAAAAGGTAGTTTGCCTTCAGTTATAAAATCAAAAGCGGGAACATAATAATCATAGTGGTCTGCAAGGTGGCAGGGATTGAAATTCGCACCAAAGATACAAGAGTTGAAGGAAATACCTACATTTCAGAAGGATATGATTCAATGTAAAATAGTCTTTGAGTTTCAGACTGTTTTGTAGTTAAACTATAATTGTACCACTTGTATTTATGGTACCTTCGTTCACAAACTTAATTCTTTCCATGATTCTGGTTGCTAACTGAACTGGGCAAAACCAAATCAGATTTCCCCGTAATCTCAACAATGAATGTAACGACTGAATTTCATTCAGTTCACGTCCAATTCAGTTTGCGACCAGAATGGCAGAAAGAATTAAGTTCCTGAATGGAGGCACCTCTGTAGTTTCATTGAAGTAGAATTAGTGCACACTAAAAACTTTAATGAATATATGATTTTGCTACCACAACTACATTCCACTTCTAGATATTTTAAATCACCCCCTAAAATTGGCCCTTGTGCTTATTGGAGTGAAACCCAACTCTTGTCTCTTGAGCCAGCAATCCCTGAGGCCGACACTTCTATTTTCTCTAAAAACTCACATACTGGAGCATATAGTCCGTCACCTTTCTGGTCTGGTTTTTCACTTATGAAGCTATTTACGACAATTATCCGTTTTCAGACTGAGTTAAGCAGAATTGTTCCTTTTTATTGCTGAAAACATGCCAATACATTTATTTATCACTTTTGTTTAACCGTTAACTGATCAATGGGTGTTTGGATTGAAGACTTTGGATATTACGAAAATGTTGCTATAAAACTGTTTATGCAAATACTCATATAGACCTGGATTTTATCATGTGTTTGGTAGAAAAGCAAAAATTGGACAGGATTCCAGAATCATTTGGTAGGTGTGTGTTTAACTTTTTAAGAAATCGTCAAACCGTTTACCTCACTGGTTGTACCCGTGTTACATTCCCACTCAGAGCGTGAGTTCACTTTTTCCAAATTGTTGACAATATTATTGTCAGTATATTGGATTATTGCCACTCCAGTGGGTATTCTTTGCGTTCCTAGTGGTTAAATTTTCATTTCCCTAGTGACTTAAGACGTAGAACTTCTTTTTTTGATGTGCTAGATAGAAATTTGTAAATTTTGGTAGGAAAATGACAATTGAAATCTTTTGTCCATTCTTATTTAGGCAGCTTTTATGATTGAGTTTTAAGAGTCCTTTTCATATTGTGGATATGTGTACTTTATCACATATATATGATATACATAAAATTTCATATATTTTCATATATATCATATTAAGAGTACTTTTCATATTGTGGATATAAGCACTTTAACATATCCATACATATATAATTGCAAATACTTTCTTATCGACTGGAATGGGTTCCATGCTCACAATGTCCCCAGACAGACCCGGGGTCCTCCAGCCTGGGCTAGAGGCTGAAGAGTGCGGAAAGACTGGTACGCGGATCGTTTTACTGTGGACAGAATCCAGGTCCTTGCAGCGGTAGTCGGAGGCCCCCACTTCCTCACTGACTGTCACTTGGCCATCTCTCTTCTCCTAGAAGCCACCTACATTTCTCCTCTTTCTCTCCCGCCTCCAAAGGGTCCCAGCACACAGAGCCCGCCCCACGTTTTGAACCTCACTGCGGCCACCTGGAGGCAGCTGCCGGCTCTGCGGGCTGGCGGAGTCCAGTCAGCTGCCTGCCTAGCAGCGTGGTCGCCGAGCTGAGTTCTGTCACATTCACGGATTCCGGGATCAGGGACAGAATCTTGGGGATGTCAGTGCTGAAATGTTGCCCGATACACACCTTAATAAATCTCTCCTTTGTTCTCTTTGTTGGATACATTCATGAGTGTTAGTAAATAATTCTGACAAAGAAATTAATACTATCAACAGTGTAGTTTTACTGCCATTTGTTTCCCAGCTTGTCATTTTGCATGTGATTTTACTTGTTTTCTCTTTAGGGTAGATTTTATATCTAAAGTTCAGTTTGTTCTTGTATGTTTAAAATTTTCCTTACTGTGAAAACATATTTTGTTTAATTATATTTTCTATCTTGATCAATATATCAAGTTTTTTATTTTTTGTCTTGTGAAAGATATCTATATCTTTGTATTCTAGATACACAATTTAATATTTACATATCTAAACCTACATATGCATATGCTTATGTATATATATACGTATGTATACAAAAAATCAATAAATACCACATATTCTCATTTATAAATTATGCAAGAAGCTTGTGGTGATTATGACTTAACTTTTGTTTCTTTGATTCTATATTAAAGGAGATGAATTAAGTACATTTATTTCAAAACTGATTTGTTAAATGTGCTTCCCTTATTACAAACATGTCTAATTATCTAATTCAAATATGTATAGTTATTTTAATAGTTTGACCTCTGTTCTCTTAAATTGTATTTACCTTTTAAATTTTTCTGAATACTCTTCTTTTAGATACTCCTGCTACATGATATATATGGTTGGATAGTTGATTCTTATTTTTCCTGGATAATTTTATCTCGTTTTCATTATTGATGTGGAAAACAAACTATTTTATCTTATGATGGATGTTACTGAGCACAGTGCTTTTAAAGTAGAGGTTATTTTTAGCTTCAACTACTTATTCTGTGTTATTTTTATTTTTTATAATGTCCTTTGTATATTTTTATGGTTTCCCATTATTTATAGCTTTTAATCTACTTGCCTATGGAATGGTATTATCTTTGTTAAACATTATCAGTGATAATAATAATTAAAAGTTCTGTTTTACTAGATAGGGGAACAATGTTTTATTTAACAGTAATTTTATTTTATGTCTTATCCTCCATGATACAACTTTCGATTTTGGTTTTCACATCATTTTTCTTGTATCTAATAATTGTCTTAATTTTAATAATATAAGTATTTATTAATTACCTATTTGCTTTTTCCATACATGATTTTTGAAGCAATGGATATGTGGTTTTGCATCCTTTGCACTATCTCCTCTTGCTCTTCTTCATTTATTATTACCTTCATTGTACAATAGTTTACAATATTTACACTAACTTTTGGAACAATAATTGTAGCATTAATTTGACCTAAGTTAAATTAACATTAATTTACTTTAATTCTAAATGAACTGAGTGTCTCCCACTGGGTTTTAATCTTTCTACTTTCACTCCTTGCTGAGTAAGATGACTCTATATTAAGTTTTATGACAAGATTATGTAAAACTGCATTCTTGTAAATTTCTGAAGATTTGACAACATCTGTATCTCTTCTTTCATAAATAGATGATGACTTACGGATGTGTAAAACACTAGGATCCCACATTTTCTCCCAGGTTTGTGTATTTTAAAATGTGCATGTGTTAAATGTCTTATAAAAGCTTAAAAACAATGAATATTTTACTCTATAATTTTCTCATTAAGATGTTAGGAGTCTCAGATTGTTTATAACTGTTGATTTTTAAATTGTAATTTATTTAACATCACATCAGTATTTATGGATCTAAATCAGTATTTACCTGCTGTGAATTCTTCCCTTTAAACTGTAGCTCAACCTCTAGTTTAACTGTTATCATTAATGAGAGTTTTCTCAAATAATATTGTTGAAAATAATTTCTTTCATCCTACCATTCAGGATATTAGTTTTAAACATACTGCATTTTCATTTTTTCTTTTCTGTCACTAGCTTCTCAATAATTGTTTTGTTTTGTTTTGGTGCTGGGGATTGAACTCAGGGCCTTGTGCTTGCCAGGCAAGCGCTCTAACCACTGAGCTAAATCCCCAGCCCCTCGATAATTATTTTTAACTTTTCTTTCTAGATTCACTTTATGCAAAATTTATACATGCTAAAGATTTTAAAATTTATAATTATTTCATTATTTTCATTAATATTTTCTTTTAAAATATCTATGACAAATTTCACTTTAAATTTGTGGCATTACATACATCTTCTGTTTCTCATGTAATTTGTTTATTTGGATTTTTTCTCGTACACATTTTAACTTTTTAAATATATACTTCCTTGCAATTGAGAGAGTTTTTCTTTCATAGTCCAAACATTTGATAACAGCCACTTGGGATAGTGACTAAGTGTATGTAAATTTACAGTATTAAGTGCAACATTGGGACTTTTGCTCGTCTTTGAATTTTTAAAAGACTCTTATTCCAAAACAAACAAAATGGGAAGTACTGAAAACATTAAAACAATAAAAGGAATTATTTAAAAACAAAATATAATTGTTCGTTTAGTTGTTAGTGGTGGTGTCGACAAAGATAATGCTTTCCACAATGGAAATGATAGAAAAAAAAAAATGAGTTGTGTGTTGTTAGTAACACTTAAAATGGAATGGTGCAGGGCTGGGGATTTAGCTCAGTGGTTAGATCACTGGCCTTGCAAACACCAGGCCCTGAGTTAGGTCCAAACAAAATAAAAAATAAAAACAAAGTGATGGTTCAGACCATTCTTGGCACATAATGGAAAATATCTGTTAGAGAAATCTAGACGTTGTAAAAAAGTGACAGAGATAGAAGATGAGCTCAGATGATCCAAGCTTGTACTTAATTTTCCAATTTGCAAGCCAGGTTGGTTGGATAAATGAAATCAAAATAAAATACTACAAAATAAGAACATTCTATTTTTCCATAGACTCTTTAAATAAAAATTCAAGTGAATTAATATGTGTAGAGAAACTGAAATTTTAAATAAACTAAAGAAAATCAATACTTAATATTTTCTTAAACTCTACCTAAAATACTGTAAAGTGAAATTATATATGGAAATCCTTATATTTGCATTTTTGAAGAAACACCAAATAATTTTAAATAAGCATTCATTAACTTCACACATATGAGTAAAATGTATATATAACATTATGTGCAAATAGGATTTCCTAGATATGCCCAGTGGAAAGGAAAATTTTTCTTGAAATTTGGCATATTGAAAGTTCCACATCTATGGGGCTGGGAACTCAGCTCAGTGGTTAGAGTGCTTTCTTTGTATGCACAAGGCCCTGAGTTCGATCCCCAGCATCAAAAACAAAAAAGGTTGTTCTTCATCTAAGTATCATTCTTTACTGATTAAAAATCAATACATTTATTGAAACAAATTATATAATAATATACTGTAAAATTATTTCAACTCTTTTCAAAGACAAATGTCTGCTGGGTTGATGAGAAAAATCTGTGATGGACACACTAGAGCTTTTGGTTTTCTGGGGGCAGCATATAAAAATAGTAACTAAATAGACATACGGCATGTCAGATACTGGCATTTCCAATACAAATGTGGAGAGAGAGATGGCAAGTTAAAAAAGCACTCCTGATTCCTTTATCTTTGCATGTACAAATACTGTTCTATTATTCCATATTTATTGGGTACTTAAAGAAAAACTGCTCATTGAAATGAACTAATTGATTATTAATACCACAGATGTTCTATTTCTTTTGTCCCTAAAATTTACGACTAGGAAATGAACAAAACACTTTGCTTTCACTCTTGCACTGTCTTCTAACAGTTTTTAAACTACAAAATATTTTTTGGTAAACACACACATCTCCTCCTACATCCCTCAATAGAATTAGTAAGAAGTATTCATGACAGTTTGTTAATTTGTACTCTGCAAATTATTGTGGAGCGCTGAGATTAACATGATGAGTTTCTAAGCAGATACTGCTGCCAAAATTGTTCTAAATATCTCCATAACCTTGTGAACTCCGACCTGGAAATACAATGTTTAGAAAGCCACATAGTAAACTAGATAGAAAATATTTTGGTAAATCAGCTTGACTTTTTCCCTGATTTTAGAGTATTAGACAATTTCTATGATTATTTCCCCATTTACCACTTTTTAAGTTTTTGGAGTGCACAAGCATTAAATTCTCCATTCTGTTACTGTAGCTTTCTATGTAAATTAACAAATGTAAGAAGTAAACCTGTGAAGCATTTGGGGTGCTAATAATCTTGTGGTGCATCCAGATTCCAAGACAGTGTCTCATTTGAGCGCAAACACATGTGTAGGGATTTATTTGTCCCCAAACTGGAAATATCTTTTATATGGGATGGGGGAAAACATTGGGAAAATGCCAAAGTCATAGAAAAATGTTCAGTATAACCCAAACCATACAGTCAATTATCTTTAAAAATATACTATGCCTCCTTCTACTCTTATAAAGAAAATGAAATTAGGACCTGTTCACTAAAATATGAACCAAATTCTTCAATGTCTTGAATTAGAAATGTTGCTTTGAGATGTCATTTCATGTTTATTACAGATGAACTAGTTCATGATGGAAATTTAGGAGCTCTGCCCTTCAGTAGTTCTTGCGCTGATCACCTCACGGGTGCCGCGGTCAACTGTGATTCGTGTGCCAAAAGTTACCCAGGATTTCTCCATATTGACTAAAGACATGGGGGCGGGGATTTAGCTCAAGTGGGAGGGCGCTTGCCTAGAAAGGGCGTAGGCCCTGCGTTTGATCCCCAGCAATGCCCCCCCACAAAAAAAATAGTACAGTGACTAAAGACGTAATCTCAGATAAATACATTCATGGGAATTATATGAGTATCTCTGGCATGAAAGCAGTTAGTTTCCTTGGGAACACTTTGGGCCCTCATACACATATTTAGTGTAACCTTACAACTCCATATAAAACTATAGAGTTCAATTAGGAGCAAGGATATGCCAGTAAAAGACCTCCAATTGAAAGTTTTTTTTTTTTTTTTTTTTGACTGGGGATCGAACTCAGGGCCTTGTGCTTGCAAGGCAAGCACTCTAACCACTGAGCTAAATCCCCAGCTGAAAGATTTTTATGAATGATTTCTTGTACATTTAATTTTCCATAATCTCAAAATTCAAAGAAGTTCTATACTGCATTCAGATGTGATGTCATAAAGAGCTACTGGTCAGAACTCCCTTCGCAGCCCTGGCCCTTCCCGAATGAGACCATCGCATGCAGGAATCCTGACGGGACCAAGGGAGCCCTCTTGCAGGCACCAGTGGAAGAGATGGAGTGAGTACAAGATGCCCAAAAGTACATAAAGTGTAAAGTACAAAGGTCTCTGCTTGAACAAAATGAAACTGACCCTGTAAAAGAAGTTAGAAAAGGGAGAGCAGGTAAAATGTATTGATTTAAAGGAGTTTCAATAAAAGAAGGCACCTTGAGAATCTGAATTGTGAAGAATTTTGGATTTAATTAGACCCTATATGTGGAGACTATATAAGAAAAAAGTAACCCAAATGTATCGTTTTATTAATAAGAGAGTATTAGTTGTCATTTTATTGCTAGCATAACATAATTGATATTCACGTTGAAGACCTATAATCAGTGCAGGATCCTAAAGTGCTTTTGGCATAAACAAAGCGATACGAAATCACGTTCAGCATCATTCTACTGCTACAGAATCGTTTTCTATTGTTTTGTAAAAATTAATTCATTAATGCATGCTATTATAATTTGTAATATTTAAGATGATAATAGCTTATCCTAATTATGTCTTAGACAATCAGGATTTTGTAAACAGGAGATTGAACATATAAAATCTGCACACATTATGTAAATCATACTACACGTAATTGTCATTGCCGAATTTTCAGCAAGAGTCAATTTGGTGAAATATCAGTTATGAAAGTAATTACTTTTAATTGCTTATTTAATGAACCCAGTATTTTTTTTTTTCATTTGTATAGAGTAGACTTAACAATTGACTGTTTTGGAGTATGATGTGGAAAGAGACACAAACAGGTGTTTGAATTTTAGTATATCCAGTTCTTTGCAAAATATTTGTATTTTTTCTACAAGATGTGATAAAAAATATGGTGAATATTTAATTTTTTTGGTAAAACATATTACAGTAAAAGACACATTACCATTAATTCTCCTCAAAAATACTCCCCTTCAGTTTGAACACATTCGTCCAATAGTTCTTGCCACTTTTCAAAGCTCTTTTTTTGTGTCTTTAGTTGCTTTGTCGTGGTTGCCTGGAGGTCCCGGGTTTTACCCTTCATGGTCATTTTGACTGGGAGGAAGAGCCAGAAGTAGAGAGGGGCCAGTATTTGGTGGGCATTAAAGGCAGTTCTTTTACTGTAATAATAAATATTTTATTTAAACATTCACTGTATATTTTACTCACACTTTGTTTTTCCTTATCTATGCTTACTGTGCATATCTCTCAATTTTATTGTGAAAAATGAACAAAAAATTCATATACAATTGGAACATACAGTGGGTTTTTATGCATTTCTTATTTATACTTTTTATCCTAAATATTCATTTAGCCATATTTACTCATGAGGGAAGTACTACTGATATTGGTAATATATTTTTAGGTAAAACTTCCTCCTCCAATTTTCATGTATACATATTATATTTCATTACACATTTCACATCTCTAATTTCACAAGTCATAGTAATCAACAGTGATAACTTTTGATTAACTACTGTTGACAGAGTGATACCATTGTAATTATAATACATGACTAATTTCCAATTATTTGAAGAATTACCCTAAAGTAATGAGAAAAACCAATATACTTTGTACATTAGTAAGACTAAATACATTATTTTCATAATTGTAAGTCACCTCTATCCTTGTGATAATTTCTTCCCACTTGCTGTTCAGTTTTCATGATCCGTTGTGCAGCATGGGAATGCTCACTGCCTATGGAAGTTTTAATGAGTAATTTATGAAACAATGTTTAGTGTAATGTCTTATTGTCAGGTATCTTATGTAAAAACTACACGATTATTTCAAAGACTATTTTCAACATTGAAATACATCAAGAGAATAGACATAAATTTATTAGTGTTATTAAATCAATTTTTATCTCAGAGAATAGGTATTTTTCACAAATTACTACATACAAAACAAGTTAGACACGACTGTCTTTTTCTAAACAAGTCATAAATTATAGATACTACTTACATTAAGCTGAAGTCATTTTCCTATTTACAGAGCAAATCTAAATTCAAAAAACATACCTTCTTTGTATCCTCTTGTGGCTCCACTTCAACGGTGTCTCTCAAAACTCCAGCACACATTAGTTGCATATCCTAAATTTAGCAAATATCGCAAGGCTTGACTTTTAGTATTGCATAATGGAAAAACTACATTCGGAGATTGCATTTACCAGAATTTCCAGTTATAATTCCTGTAAGACCAAGAATCTTGGATGTAACAGACTCTCAGATCTGTATATAAAATAGCAATAAAACAAATTCAAATAAGCATTTACCTAAAAATCACTGGAGACTAACCTGTTCAGCAGGCAAAACCTAAGTGCAGTCTACCCCTAGAAGAAGGGGACACCAGCAGATAATGTTCCTGTGTCACCTTTTTTCCAGGATAGAAAATCTGCAGGTTTACCAGATTGAAAAGCTGACTTGACCTCCATTTTACAAAGCTCAGCGAGATCATGGCTGGGTAGGAAGTGGAGGCAAAAGTGAAAAGAGTCAAAAAAGATTTAAATTTTATATTTGAATTACATTCAAATCTCTGGCCAATTTCAAGGGTACGTATGTGCAAAAGGGATTCATAGCATCTTAGATAAATGCAAAGTCACTGAATAGAGGTTTCTTTTTCACACACTACAGGAGAAAGAAACCAAGGGAAGAATTTTAGTGTACCTAAATTAATTGTATGTTAAAGTACATTAAAATACATATACGTGTATGTATAATATAATATAAATACATTATAAAATATGTGTTATATAATAAGTATGTGTTATACAATATAATATATAATATTATATAATGTATCTTATATAATACATATAGAAGTACTGTATGTATTATATATGCTACATATATACGTCAGAGAAATAGAAAACAGAAAGAAGGGAAGTTATACATTAAAGTGCAAATAAGTAATGTAAAATGGGATGCCAAAAATTAATTAATGAAAAAAAAAAAAAAAGGAAAATATAGGATAAAAATGAGAGGATTCAGACAGCAAATTCAAAAGCGATAGAAATAAAGTTAAGCCGATTGATTTGATTCTAGCCCAAGTTGAGAAACTATAAATACCTGAAAATTACGTTTTGCAAATACTCAAGTTTGAACAACGACAGTATCTTTCATCGAATGCATGACTGGTTGAAAAAAAGTGGCTATCAACTCAACATTCTGTGGCGTTTCTGTGTGCTTTAAGTGCACCTTGGATTTCGGCCTACAGAGTACTGAGATACAGAATCGGATGTCATTTTCTATGGAAATTAGTATTTGCTGCTTCAACCAGGTTCCTTCGGCAGACGCCAGCCTTATCCCTGCTCTGAAGCGCCACGTGGAATCGCTGGCCTCCCAGCGCCCACCTTCGTGGCTGGGTCTTCGGGAATAATTATGCTGACACGGGCCTTCGGGGGGCACCCGGCGATTGGTTGAGCGCCATTCTGAGCGGGACAGTGCCAAGAGGTCGCCTTCCTCCTCGTGAGGACACAGCAGGAAAGAACTTTACAAAAGAGAAAAGAGTTCTCAGCAGACACCAACTCTGCGGACACCAGGGTCTTGGGCTTCCCGGATTTCGGAACTGTGAAGTGTATGTGTTTTTGGTTTAGATCACCAAATCTAGGAGTAAATGTCGTTTAAGCCATCTGGTTTCTGACATTTCATTCAATCAGCTCAATCCAACTTATTCTGCCTGTCACTGAGTCTGTACCATTTTAAACATCCACGATTGGAGAAAGCCAAAGAGCAGCAGTTATTTTAGGAGATCTGTGTGCATGATATTGGAGGAACCTACAATGTACTTGCAACCGAGGGCATGTGAATAATAGAAATAAAATTCAAGTAAGTCATTATACATTCTAAGTTATGCGATGAAGCTATTGTAATGTTCACATGCGTTTACTGTATCTGTGAAGATGCTTTGAAGGTGTGATTTAAAAGTTAGTAGTCATAATTTTAAAGGTGATGTATAGTCTTCCACATGGCTAAGTGGAGAGGAAAAATCAGTCTCTACTCAAAGCAGTTTACCGATCATCATTAAAATCGAAAGGCTGTTTTTGCCTATGAAATATTGCTTTTCACTTACTGAAACCCACATTTATTTTTACTCAGTGCCATGAAGGTTAGAGTTGAAATCTCTCTTTGCAGTATACCGAAGATGTAATGAAATATACGACTTTACAAGAAGAAAACTGAAGGATGAAAGCAACACCTCACAACTTGATCCCATAACTGACCTATCGGTGGCGCCTCAGCCCGTAATCTGTTGGCCGTTTCCAAAGTGTCAGGAGGCGTCCTCAGGGGAAGCACTCTGTCCAGCACACACAAAGATGATGCCACCAATCCACTGGGTGAGCGAGCCAGTGTTGGTGATGGATTTACACTCATTTACACTGAGGCGTGTTTTCCACTTGCTCTTCCTATACCCCGCAGACCACTGAAACGAATTTCTTTAAGAAGCTACCGGGATGAAAAGGGCAGGATGAGGAAAATGATTACTGATATTTAACTGTAAGAACACTGAGCTTCTTATTTTTTTCACTTATTTTTACGAGGGGCAGAATTAAAGCAACCAAAATATTTCATGCAAAATGATATAAAATTGTATGTTAATTTATTTGCTCAGGTATTTGATTCTCTGTGAATACATAGGCAGAACTTGTTCTAGATATAGTGAGGGTGGATAATAATGAATATTATGTTAATGAATATATAGCAGACTCTTTTAAGGACCAGAAAAGAGTTACAGTGAGAGCTGAAGCTAATATGTATAGCATTTATGTACTACAGAGTTATTGAACCTTTGCCTAGTTACGGTTATATAGTGGATTTCAACTGCAACGGGAAAGAATAAAGCATATTAAACCATCCAAGTTTAAATAAGTCCATACTAACATTTAATGAGAGATATAATCATAAAGCTTTTGGCTATAGACAAGCATGAGAAATTAGAAAAAAGGACTATTTTAACTGTCACACATATACTCAAGTTTAAAAGGAGGAATGAACACCAGGAACCCTAAGTAATAGGACAAAAATTCAGACGAGGAAAAAACAATGTGAAACATGAGCCTACCAAATGCAGTCAATATTTTAAGTCATTTCGTCAAGTATATAACATGCAATTTTTCTCCATGTCTTAGAATATACACTGTATGCCTTTGACAGTAATATTTTTCCCAGGCAGAATATTTTGGTTTCTAGACTTATTAGAAGAGCCAAATTCATAGAATAGTAGCATACCCTAATTCTCCTTTATAGAAATCAGGACAACTTGCTGTGATCGACTCTTTAAATAAATAATATCCCGAGAGTGTCTGGTGCACCATCCCGCTCCCCCTTCAGGACTGAGGCGCTAATCTGCCACCACAGACCCTCCAGAGCACTGCTGTCCTGTGCTTGCCCGTGAGCACAGATGGTAACTGGCCCACCAAACAATCCACCCGATCAATGATGAGGTCCATCCGTCCCCCTTCTCTGTCTCTACAACGGCCATTCCTAAAGGGACATTCTAGCCTCAAGACTCTCTTGGCACCAGACTGGGATGACTTTGGCAATTGCATTGCAGTTTGGTTACTCTCTTGGGGCGATTCTGCCTCAGCTGCTCTCTTGAATGTCTTGTTCCCGAGAGCCTTTCTCATGAACGCATCTGGCATGCACATGTCAGAGTCTGCTCAATAAGGACACAGATGGAAAGTGTTTCATTCTTCAGGTCCCAGGCAGCCAGTCTTGGTATATAACTGTGCAGTGGTGTGCATGACAACAGCGCACAGTAGGGCCTCACTACTGGCTGGATGCTGTGTATGGACAGTTCTTGGCAAAGCTAATCAGTGTCATTGTTAAATTTCATGAGTAATAAGGTGGTAAACTAAAATGGAATATCAGTGGAGTTACTTCACTGATGGATGCAATATATTAGTCTTTTGAGAGATGTGGGGTAAATAATAATTATAAGAATGATGACATTTGATGGTTGTCATGGGGGACAGTGAATGCACTGGAGAAATACATGAAGCAATTTGTGATTCTTCACCAATTTAGATGCAGGGTAAAAGGCAAGAGGGCCACTTTAGTGGCATAAAAAACATTTCTTATATCAGCTAAGGTAGTAAAAGCTGTGGTTTGAGCACGGGACTTAAGTGGGAATAAAGCAAAGCTCTAAAACAGATTGACTTTTCTTTGTATCCGGTATTTTGACGTCAGGAGACTGACTGGGGTGAATTGCAAAATAGAGATCCACGATGGGGATCTTTGCATCAAAGCCTTGGGAATCTTGGCTCCCAGATCGTCTGGTCTGTCCCAAACCTGTGGGATAGTCCTGTTCTTTCTTTTTTTTTTTTTAATTATATTTTTTTATTTTAAACCAAGAACATGTATTGGTACAGTCTTCATACAATGGTCTCATTCATTACAATTATTCTGTACCTATACATGATGTATCTTGGTTCTCCCCCCTCTCCCCGCCCCTCCCCTCTGCTCCTTCCCTCCCTATTTACAGCAGGATCATTTATCTTTTTCCATATTTTCCCTTTCCCCTCTCTTTCCCCTGTTGCCTTTCTGCTTTTCCCCTTCTTTCCTTCTGGAGAATAAAATAGGAAAAACCGTCGAAGACATAGGGGTAGGAAAAAAATTTATGAACAGAACCCAGACTGCACAGGAAACAATACAAAGAATCAGTGCTTGGGACCACATGCTATTAAAAAGCTTTTGCACTGCAAAAGAAATCACCAATAGAGTAGGGCGAAAACCCACAGAATGGGAAAAAATTTTTGCTAGCTATCCATCAGACAAAGGTCTAACATCTAGAATATACAAAGAACTCAAAAAAAAATTAAACCTCCCAAATTTAAAGACCCAATCCAAAAATGGGCAACTGAAATGAATAAACATTTCTCAGACGAAGAAATAAAAATGGCAAATAAATATGTGAAGAAATGCTCAACATCACTAGTCATTCGAGAGATGCAAATCAAAACAATGTTAAGATTCCACCTCACTCCAGAAAGAACCGCATATATGGAAAAATCAACCAATAACAAATGCTGGCGGGGCTGTGGGGAAAAAGGAACACTCCTCCACTGTTGGTGGGAATGTAGACTGGTTCAGCCACTGTGGAAATCAATATGGAGATTCCTCAAAAAACTACAACTGGAGGTTCCATTTGACTCAGCTATTCCCCTACTGGGGATCTTCCCAGAAGAATTAAAATCGTCATGCCACAAGGACATATGCACCACCATGTTCATAGCAACACAATTTGTAATAGCTAAGTCTTGGAAACAACCTAAATGCCCAACAACCAACGAATGGCTGAAGAAAATGTGGTTTTTCTACACAATGGAGTACTACACTGCCATAAAAAAGGACAAACTAGAGTCATTCATATATAAATGGATGTTCCTTGAGAACATACTCTTAAGTGAAAT